>JAPYZL010122876.1:0-14156 GCA_030522825.1 Platygaster orseoliae
ATGCCCATTAATGTAGCACATGTGCAACACGCATGCTGCATACGGTTAGCATTAAATGTTGCATTCATGTTACATGAATGTCTTTTTTTCACGGGATTTAATTTTTTACGATTTTTTGATGTCGGAATGAAGGATCGTTGTACAGATAGCTATGACTTGATGCTCTTGTATTCAAAGTTGAAGAGATTTGTAATATTTTAATGAATTATACAAAAACCAGTATCTTGAAAAATTTATAGAGTTCAAGTATTTTAGATTTTTCAGAAAACAGTACTTTTAGTAATTTACTTAAGTTTTAAAATAATTTTGTAAATTTAGTACTATAAATTTCAACTTCAAACTTTTTTTATGGTTGTAAAGAAATTTGATGCTCTTGAATGCATAGTTTTCTATTTTTTTTGTAAATATTAATAGGCTTTTCAGAAAAAGGTGTTTTCATATAGATTTTTAGTATTTCAAGTACTTTTCTTTTTTTTTCATTTTTGTCACGATTGAATTTTTGTAGTATTTTATACATGTGCTCTAAGCTACAAATTTTTATAGATTTTTAAGTAAATTATATCTCCATCAATTTTTAACGTTTCATTCATTTCCAGTATTTTCAGTAATTTCGTACTTTCAGTTACTTATTTAATTTTGCAGGATTTTTTGATGTTTTTTCAGATTCAAAGTAGTTTAAATGATCGTTATGCAGATAGCTATAATTTTAAGTATTTGATTATATTTTTCAAAAAAAAGTACTTTCAGTATTTATCATTTTTTTTTCTCGTAGACCACAATATTGTGCGATTCTTACACTCGAAACTCCAAGCATATGACTCCAAGTGTTTTGGCGCTATCGATGTCTTAAAAATTAGGTCAAATTTCTAAAAAACAGATATAGGATAGTTAAATTTTTTCACCGCGATGCTTCGAATAACGCGCGATCAATCATTTCATTAAATTCCTAGGCCAAGGTCCGTTTAATTGCCAAAATAACGATTTTGTGCCAGCGTGAAACGTCACGGACGATCGACCTTTGTCGAGTATCGTGAAAGATTATAATCAAGGAATGTGTAATCATGCTGCAATTTTCTCAATTTATTTGCAAGGTTTTTTCCATAAATATTATTATTTTATGTTTATTACGGTAAAAATTTTACTTTTAAATTCACCAACATTATTGCAACAAAGTACCAATATTTTTTTATTGGTTTTACAGTTCTTTTTTTAAAATTTGAAAAATTAAAAGTAAAAGTACTTACCAGTCGGATAAAGTAATGAAGTTGGTCTCTTGGATTGCGGTATTGTTGGAACAGTGGGTCGACCAGTTCTTACTTCGACAGACATTTCTGACTTTCCTCAGTGAATTCTGTAAACAAGTTTCAGAGTCGTTATTGATCTATTGCAGTAGTATTTAGTTGGTTATTTGTTTAGATACATTTTTAAAATTTCAGGGCTATTTGCAAAATGAAACTTAATTTCCCCTAAACTTAGGAATAAACATCATAATATTTCCATAAAACAAACAAATCGAAATTCGATAAAAAAAATCAGCCTGACTTATAGAAACCTGGACAATGTTAAATTCTTTTCGATTCGCGAGTATCTTGCATTATCAGCACAATATTTCGAAAGACGATAAGAAAAGAAGAACGCTGTCCGAGTATTGCATGATTGGTCACGTACTTTTAATAGGAAACAGCCGCGCAACTCAAGAAATCTAATTTCAAATGTTGACAGTTGTTTATGATACAATTTTTCATTATTCAACGAGAAAATTGATTCATTGAATAAAAGCAGTATGGAATATCAAGTCCAGAAATTTTTATTCTGGTATTTCACAAGTTTTTCTGAAAATTTTTCTTTCTCTGAAATGATATTTTGGGCTGAGAGGAATATTGGAAAGTGAAAATAAAAAATTAGAGAATAAAGGAAATAATCAAGTTTCATAGAGGGTCGTACGACCCTTGAATTTCCTATTCTAAAATGTAGGATTCTCTTGCCTTCCTTATTTACATGGAACAGATTATTGCATTTTCTGCAAAACTCGACTTTGTTAACGTTTGAGTTTAACGTTTTGTGAACAAAGTTTTGTAAACAAGAGAGTCACTTGTAATAGTCTATATTCGCGAATGCAAATTATGAACAAACATTTACCATTTTAAAGTCAAATTGGGTTGTTGTAATTAAAAAAAAAGGAATGAGAAAGCTTCAGCTTTTTTGCAATGTTTGTTAATTATGTATGTTAGTCTGGAGGAAACTTCCAATATAATAGCTTTTTTCTTCATTTAATCTCATTGTTTTCGCTGTAATCTACTGTGACAAAAGCTTTTTGCGTAACAACATTAGCGCGATATTTTCAAACCATAGATTATTCACCTGTAAGATATGATTTGTCATTTTCATCAATAATCTTCAATCCTACTGTTGCAACATAAAATAATGCATAGAGATAATTTTATTGTAAAGGAAACTGTTTTCAACGATATTTGAATAGTTTATATTAAAATATTTATAGGGAAAAATGAGCGAAATTCGCTGTGAATCGATGAACAAAATTTCGTGGATATTAAAGATATGCATCAATATTTGGAATACTTTATTGGAGAACGAGTTTGGAATATTCGATGGGAGAAAAAAGATTTTCATGAGAAAACGGATGTTATTGAATGATTTTCATGCCGTGTAAATGAACGTTGTTTAAACTTTAAAAAATTTATTTAAACTGTTTCAACTTTTTGAAAATTTATTTCGATATTCTGTTAAGTAATTTTTTTCCAAATTGTGATGTATCTTTGAACTGAAAAACGGTGCCTAGTAAATTCGAAATGAGTTATCATGAATAGTAAAAAATTTAATAATGACATAAAGAATTTCCTTGAATTTTGAAGTTATCAAAGACTCGACCGACGTATGTTGAAAAAATTTCATTTATAAGATCTAGAATCACTTGCCAACAATTTTCGTGGGAATAATTTTTCTTGCAAAAGGCTGTAACAGCTTATTTTGAAGAGGAATTTCGCTATTTTCGGCAATCGTAGTAATTCACATGCCGCACGGAAAGAGAAAATGCGATCAAGATTAATGCTATAGTTTTAGCCTAATTACTCAGAGCCATGAAAAACTCCCACTGCTTCCAACTCGAGCAAACAAGCCCTTTTCATTTCGTTCTGCCAGAATAAATCCTACAAAAATAGCTTTAAGGATAATATAAACAATTTCGACGTCGTTTCACATAAATAATTCATGTCATAAATTACGACGTTAATGAATGGAAATGCATTGAAGGTGAAACTTTTCATGCAATGCGACGCTGCCTCTGTTTGAATGAGAGGATTAACAAGTATTCTGAGTTAAAATAAATTTCTGAAATATTTCTCTCTTTCAATTACGATTATTTTATTTGACGTTGAAACAAAATTGAAATTATTTAAAAATTTTAAGTATTGAGAATTGGAAAGTTTGTGCAAGTTTTTAAAATTGTGAACAAATTCGAGTAAAGTCATAAAAGTTTTGCAATTTCGAATGTATATGAACAATTCATGAAAAATTTTCAGAATCTAATTGTAAGAATTAATTCGAGTAAAAACAAATTTTTGAAATATTTCTTTCTTTCAATTACTTTTTTTAACTTGACGTAGAAACAAAGTTTGAAATTATTTAAAAATTTTAAGTATTGATAATTGGACAGCGTGTGCAAGTTTTTAAAATTTTAAACATAAATATTCGAGAAAAGTCGTAAAAGTTTAGAAATTTGCAATGTATATAAAATGTTTATGAACATTTAAAAAATATTATTGTAACAATTATTCCGAGTCAAAACAAATTTCTGTAATCTTTCTTTCTTTCAATTCCTTTGTTTAACGTGACGTTGGAACAAAGTTTGTTTTAACTTGACGTTGAAACAAAATTTGAAATAATTTAAAAATTTGAAGTTTTGAGAATTTGATAGTTTGTTCAAGTTTTTAAAATTTTAAACATAATAATTTGAAAAAAGTTGTAAAAGTTACGAAATTTTGAATGTTTCTAAACAGTTTTCGAATAATTTTCAAAAGTCAATTGTAACAATTATTCCCAATCAAAACTAATTCCTGAAATAATTCTTCCTTCAATTACTTTTTTTAACGTGACGTTGGAACAAAGTTTGAAATAATTTCAAAATTTCGAGTCTCAAGTATTTGACAATTTAATCAAGTTTTCAAAATTCTAAACTTAATTATTCGATAAAATTAGTAAAAGTTCCGCAATTTTGAATGCATATGAACAGTTATTGAAAACATTTTTAAATTGAATTGTAACAATTATTCCGAGTCAACACAAATTTCTATAATATTTCCTTCTTTCAATTAATTTTTTTAACGTGACGATGGAAAAAAGTTTGAAATAATTTTTTAATTTCGAGTCTCAAATATTTGACACTTTAGTTAAGTTTTCAAAATTTTTAACATAATTATTCGAGAAAAGTTGTAAAATTTTCGCAAATCTGAATGTATACAAACAGTTTTTGAAAAATTTTCAAAATTTAATTGTAACATTTATTCCGAATCAAAACAAATTTTCGAAATATTTTCTTTCAATTCCTTTTTCCAACTTGTCGTTAGAAAAAAGTTTGAAATAATTTCAAAATTTGAAGTTTTAAGTATCTGACAGTTTATTCAAGTTTTCAAAATTTTAAACATAGTTATTTGAGAAAAGTCGTAAAAGTTCTGCAATTTTGAATGTATATGAACAGTTATTGAATAATTTTAAAAATTTAATTGTGACAATTATTCCGAGTCAAAACAAATTTCTTAAATACTTCTTTCTTTCAATTACTTTTTTTAATGTGGTGTTGAAACAAAGATTGGAATAATTTTAAAATGTCGAGCCTCGAGTATTTGTCAGTTTGTTCAAGTTTTCGAAATTTTATACATAATTATTCGAGAAAATTCGTAAAAGTTTCGAAATTTTCAATTTATATAAACTGTTTTTGAATAATTTTCAAAATTTTATTGTAACAATCATTTCGAGTCAACACAAATTCTTGAAATATTTATTTTTTTTCAATTATTTTTTTTAACTTGACGTTGAAACAAAGTTTTAAACAATTTAGAAATTTGAAGTTTTGAGAATTTGACAGTTTGTCCAAGTTTTTAAAATTTTAAACATAATAATTCGAGAAAAGTCGTAAAAGTTCTGCAATTTCGAATGTTTATAAACAGTTTTTGAATAATTTTCAAAATTTAATTGTAACAATTATTCCGAATCAAAACAAATTTTCGAAATATTTCTTTCTTTCAATTAATTTTTTTAACATGTCGTTGAAGTTTGAAATAATTTTAAAATTTTGAGTCTCAAATATTTAATAGTGTAGTTAAGTTTTCAAAATTGTAAACATAATTACTCGAGAAAAGTTGTAAAAGTTTAGAAATTTTCAATGTGTATAAATTGTTTTTGGATAATTTTAAAAATTTATTTGTAAAAATTATTCCCAGTTAAAATAAATTTCTGAAATTTTTCTTTCTTTCAAGTACTTTTTTTAACGTGATGTACAAACAAAGTGTGTAACAAAGTTTAATGTGTAACGTGTGTAACAAAGTTTAATATAATTTTAAAATGTCGAGTTTCGAGTATTTGTCAGTATGGTCAAGTTTTCGAAATTGTAAACATAATTATTCGAGAAAAGTCGTAAAAGTTTCGAAATTTTCAATGTATATAAATTGTTTTTACATAACTTTAAAATTTTAGTTGTGACAATTATTCCGAGTCAAAATAAATTTCTGAAATGTTTCTTTTTTTTTCACTTAATTTTTTTAACGTTACCATTTAACAAAGTTTGAAATAATTTCAAAATGTCGAGTCCCAAGTATTTGACAATTTAGTCAAGTTTTCAAAATTCTAAACTTAATTATTCGATAAAATTGGTAAAAGTTCCGCAATTTTAAAAATATATGAAAAGTTTTTCAATAATTTTTGAAAATTTAACTGTAAATGTAACTGTTTATTTCTATAATATATCGTTCTTTCAATTACTTTTTATAACTTGACGTTGAAACAAAGTTTGAAATAATTTAGAAATTCAAAGTTCTGGGAATTTGACAGTTTGTTCAAGTTTTTAAAATTTTAAACATAATAATTCGAGAAAAGTTGTAACAGTTCCGCAATTTTGAATATATAAACAGTTTTTGAAAAATTTTCAAAATTTAATTGTGACAATTATTTTGAGTGAAAACAAATTTCTTAAATATTTCTTCCTTTCAATTACTTTTTTCAACGTGAGGTTGGAAAAAAGTTAAAAATAACTTTAAAATGTCGAGTCTCGAGTATTTGTCAGTTTGGTCAAGTTTTCGAAATTCTAAACATAATTATTTGAGAGAAGTTGTAAAAATTTCGAAATTTTGAATGTATATAAACTGTTTTTTAATAATTTTCAAAATTTGATTGTAATAATTATTCCGAATCAAAACAAATTTTCGAAATATTTCTTTCTTTCAATTACTTTTTTTAACGTGACGTTAGAACAAAGTTTAAATAAATTATCAATCATTTTTTTATTGATCATTTGCAAAAAGTCGTAACAGTTTCTCAATTTTGAATACATATAAGCAGTTCTTGAACAATTTTCAAACTTTAATTGTAACGATAATCAAATTACATTTTCTTCCAACGACATCGATCGTTTGTACTCGTAAACTACACGTCAACTCTCTGTAATAGCCACAACGTATATGACGATTAGATGTTGAATCTCTTATTGATTACTGGGAATTGTTGGCAATACACAAAGAAACTATGTAATTACCAGCAATATGGCACGAGTCCAAAATCACGGCTGCCTCGGGGTGTTGAAAAATTATTCTTATTACATTTAACGACTTTCTTGTGGCATTCGAGAGAAGCATAAGATGATATCTTTTTTTGAACAATTTTTCTTTGATTTTTTTGTAAATGAGACCTAAAAAAGAAGTTTGCGTTCTTTTAAAGGGCAGATAAATTATGAATAAATATTCCTCGATGGAATGTTGTTGAACAAAAAGGAATTTGGCCATTAAAGAAAAATAATGTTGTGCTCACTGAAGTTTTGTGCAAGATCCAGAAAGTTCAAGAAGTACCAGCGGAAACACAGAGACGTTAGAGTTGAAGATAACCGAAACGTCAGTGCCAATACAAAATGTTAAGGGCAGAGTTCTTCCCATTCAAAGTGGAATGTTTCCGCTTTAGATGTCTCCTTACGAAGGTACTTGTAACGATCTTCAACGTTAGATATAGCGACAAGTCTACGATAGTCAACTTAATATTCTACCTTTCTATAAATTTCGATGAAATACCGTAGAAATCACTTTCTTTTCATAATATTTTCTTTTTAGTGGGAACAAAGAAACGAAATTTTTTGAGATTTTTGATGTAAATCAATTTTTACAAAACGTATTAGATGATTAATTAAGTTTTTTGGTTTTACATTAATTTTCATGACTTTGTATTTTGTCCGACCTTGCAAATCCTCGAAAATTCAGCAGTGTTGAAAAAGATTTGTGGTCTGATTGCTGGCGGCGTATAATTATTTCGCGAAACTTGGGATTAATTAAGGCAAAACGAAGCTACACACACCCTTGAACTTTCTTTGGTGCGATTTCGCGTACTCTTACGATTCCAGCAATTGCGAACATCAACTCGGAATTTCTCAAAGTCGAAATGGCGTGGACAGAGGTATATATGCACTTGATAATTAACCGTGACTGCTTTGTAAACTGCAGCATGCACAAGGGCTCTAATCACAACTCTCGTCTTTGCTCTCTTTCTCTCTCTCTGCCTGCACAACTTTTCTATTTCGTGTCAGACCGTTTACAAACGTTAGGTATTTGAATGAATGTACGTCTTGAATTGAGTCTCTTTCAACGAATTAAAGTCGTCTTAGAACAATCGTGAAACTCGGCTGCCCTAGATTTCTACGGTTATTTCATTTAATTCTACCGAAAACAATGCATCTTTGCGAAATTTCTTTGAAATAATGCTCAGTCTTTATCGTTGTTTGTAAATGTTCATGAAATACGGAAATTTTTATTCAATATTGTTCAAAAAAAATTTTTTTTTTTGAAATTCATTTCGTCAAAATATTAACAAAAATCATTGATTCATCTATTAAATAACTGCTAAAAAGTAAATTATGATATTCCTACTCAGGTTTTTGAATTTTTTAAATTCAGATTCTTTTATAAACTTTGTTAGTCATAAAAACTGCGATTGATTACTTTTTAATTACTGTAAATTAATGCAGCAATTTACCATAATCTTCAAGAATTTTTTCCGATACTTTACAAACTCTATTTTTAAAAATGTTAATAAATCCTGACAACTTTTGCTCGAGAATCTCTATAATTAACTATCTGCTGTCTCCTTTTTCCTCGTTGTAAAGTACGTTTTTTCTGGGAAAAGAGGAAAAAAATTGTTTATAAAAGTCAGCCTAGAGATCGGATTATCACGAATACAAATCCACTTATTGAAAAAAATTGACGTAGGGAAACTCTTTTAGGTGCAAGGAAGAAATTCACAACCTGGAAAAACTTGAGCTATCTTCATTTTTTTTTGATAATGCTTTGCTGCAGGCAGTGGCGTCGGAGCAGGGGGGCAGGGGGGGTCAACTGCCCCCCCCCATTTTCTTTTGGGGGGCAAGCAATGTTTTTTGCCCCCCCCCCCAATAATTATGGTTAACGTCGAAAATTGAATTTTGAATTATGTCATTCTCTTGAAAAAGTACGTTCGAAAATTTTTTAAGGTTCGCTCTATAGAAAAATGATGAAAATAGTCATCAAAGAAACTTTGTATTTTTGCATATGATTTCGAAAAGATTTAGGTACACTTCAATCACATAAGTTTCAATTTTTGTGTGTTTAGTTTAAGTATGATTCATGTATGGGTTTCAAAAAAATTGCCAAACGTTTTTAAACTACAAAATGATTTAAGAGTAACGAATTTAATATGTGCAGTAGACCAATGAAATTTTTAAGCATGTCGGAGGTCGCGAATATTTAATTTTTTATGAAAAATATAGTAGCCACATTTAATTATAATTTTAAAGATGTAATTTGATCATTAACTCGCCTAATCAATTATGATGTTTTTGTATATAATTTTATCATACAATAGAAAATAAACAATTAAAAACACTTTTCACAGTTTTTCGAGATTTGAGAACATCGAAACATTTTGCAAAACACAAACAATGGTCATATATAAAAAAACACAAAAACGCTGTAGACTGCATTTTTTTATTCTCCTAAAGTGTAAATATTTTTGCATTGTATAAAATTGTTAGTATATAACTTTTACTTCACTTTCAAGTGAAGTAAAATTTAAATTTTATTTCTTTGTTATTCTAGATCTTATAAGATTCCAATAAATTTTATAATATTTGCGAAACTTCATTTGAAATTCATTAGATTCTTATAAGGCAACAAATTTTAAATTCTTCCATGTTTTCTGAAATCTTAAGAGTAAGCTACATAAGTTATCGAAAATTTTATAATTTATGCTTGTCGGTTTTCAAAAAACCTAAAAGACTCTGGAATTTCTTCTAAGTTTTTTGAAATCTTATAAGAGCAACATATTTATAAGATATTAAAAATTTGTAAAAGGCCCTAATGAAATTTTTGAAATCTTCCCGAGTTGAAATTTTCAGTGTGGATTTTGAGTATAATTTAAGGATATTGAAGAAATCAGTCAATCGATTGAATTTTAATCGGTTATAAATTATTATGAATAAAATAAAGTATAAGAGTACAATAATTATTCAATAATTATTAAATCTTCAACATTAATTTCGATCTAAATATTATTGTCATTTTTATATTCGTGTGATAATTCAACAGTATGCTGCAATAAAATAGAGTGATTAAGTTAAAACAATAATGATTAATCGAATTATATATATATATATATATATAAACAAAGTTTTTGCCCCCTCCCCCCCGCAAAAAAAAAATTTTGCTCCGGCGCCTCTGGCTGCAGGACTAATTTATTCTCAGGCATCCCTTATTTTCTCAATTTTCCCGATAAATCGTGAGATATGAGACTCTGCTTTGCGCCAAGAGAGAAAAAATTCCCTTTGAAACAGATATTCGTGCTTTATTTATTTACGCTATTGCATAGATCAGAGATGTTTCATGTATTCACTCAATTTAGAGATGTGAAAATTAATAAAAAATGAAGTCAAGAATCTCGACGTATTTATAAACGTTGAGTCATGATTTTTTATCATCACTGAATTATTGGAGGAATCAACTACATGATAATTCATTTATATAATAAATTTCTTAAATATTTTACAATATTTCAAATTGTATAATCATACAGATAGTACTCACACAAATCGGTACATCAATAAAAATATTTAAAAAGTTTTTATTATTGAAAAGGTCTTTAAATTGACGCCCCTGAGTTTGCCTCTATTCGATCGAAGACTGCTAATTGATAATATCGAAGGTCTTCTTCCCTATTGAATTTCCTGGAATGTCATGAAATGATTGCAACTCGGTATGCAACAGCAGCATTTGCTAAAGAGCGCGGAATTCCGGCTTCAAAGTTGTGCAACGTGTGCATGTTATATGTATTGGCAGATTGAGGAATGCGTTTGAGGGTGAAGAGGGTCAAAAATGCCATATTAGTCATAGCTCTAGATTTCAGGGTAGAAGAAGTCTTATTTGTGGAATTTGGCGTGATAGCGTTCTCTCTCAATTTGAATTAGTAAAAAATTACTAATTATTATTAGTGAAAAATCACCAATTGAAATAGTGATTTTAGCTTACTAATTGAATTAGTAAGTTATGACTAAAGAAATGAGTGAATTATTACTTTCAAACTTTAGTAGATATCCACTACTGTAATTAGTAAACTACATATTTGAGTTGTCATTTTACAACCAATTAGTTGATTTGTTCGATTGCCAAATTAGTCAAATATTGACTGTCACGATTATTCATTGCAGTTTTGACTATTTACAGTAACTAAATTTAGTTATATTGTCGAGAATCGAATCCCACGTAAAAAAATAGCGGGATAAGAAAGAATACGAAAAGCAGAGTGCTCGAAAAAAACTTTTTCAATTATGACTTTTAGTTAGTGCCGTGATATACGAGGGAATGAATAATGCAAATATTTCCATCCCGAAAAAATGTTTGTGGTCTACATTAAGCGAATGTCAAGAGCTTGAATGACAAACGTTTTGAAACTGAAGGAGAATCTTATTGTGAGTTTTATATGGATTTTCTCGTTTCTTGTTTTTCATGACATGAAAACCTTAATTGTATGTAATTTCATTAAATTTCAAATTTCATTGTTTATTTACTTGCAAAAACACCTATACAAAAAACCAATGCCTAAAGTGCTCCAAAAAACGTACTTTTTCATTATTATCCTGAGGTTTTGGAATAATAAATAAAAAGCATTGGATTTGGCATCTATGATATGATGAAGACGTTTTATACGAACGCTCATTGGAGTTTCAACTTGGCAAAAGACGAAAGCAGATATCGGAAGTTTTGAGTAAAAAATTTATGAATTCATGTTCGATGTCGTGGTTCAAAATCGATTTCACCGAACATAAATGGGCCAAGACGGGAACTTTCAAACATTTTTTTATCTACGAATAACTTTCTGTAGATTTCATTCCCAATATGTATTTCTATTTTCAAACATTTTAATAATGGAAAATTAAAATTATCTGTAATTACATTATCTATGGAAAAAAAAACCTTTTCGCAATATGATGAAAAATATTGTAATGCTGATGAATGTTCCCTAACGCGACAAATTTAATGAAAACTTGCGCGTTTACGAATTTTTCGGGTACGAAAAATCTTTGTGAAATTGGCAATCATTCATGTTCAAAACGTCGTTTCTCCTGGCCGTAGTTCACTTTTTTTCGCAAATTTATGAGAGTATCGCGAGAGGAATGACGAGCATTTATTGAATTTCATTCGTGATGAAGAATTACCTAATTATTTATTATAAGCGAGTTAGAGCAATATAATTTGAATTTGTTTATACAAACTATATAATATCGAATCACTGTCATTCCAGGTCATTTTTTCTGAATTTATT
This sequence comes from Platygaster orseoliae, assembly GCA_030522825.1. Classification (NCBI taxonomy): domain Eukaryota; kingdom Metazoa; phylum Arthropoda; class Insecta; order Hymenoptera; family Platygastridae; genus Platygaster; species Platygaster orseoliae. Next base: position 12,058 of record JAPYZL010122876.1, read on the forward strand.
TTTTTTCCTTCATTTTTTCCTTCAATCTATTTTATTTAGTTTATTTTTTATAATTTCTTAAATTCATTATCTCCATAATATTCTCAAATAATGTTTTCAAACTATAAAGTATTTGAAAAACGTAGGACGACATATTTTCGCAACGTTATGCAAACATAAGTTCCAAAGCACAAACGTCGCATAAAAAATTTAGTATCCATAACAGAGAGATAAGGTTCTTTGTGCACGCATCATGGGAGAGTAAATCACTCAATATATTCAGACGTGCTGCAGCCTTATCGTGAAAATGGAGGAAATTTATGCCAACGCCGAAAAAAAGTCATTGCGAAAAGAAATTTTGGCATATCTGCTGTCATTTACCAACGATTTTTCATTTTGATCAAATAAGAGAGAGTAATTGAATGAAAATGTTGGTAAGCTTTAGTTCTATCATTTGAGGAATATGAGAAGAAGATCAGATATCGATGACGTAAAATCGATGAAAAATAATAAGTGCTGGGGACAATGAAATATAAAATGTCAAAACGTATTGATAGAAAATTCTATCAACTTGTGACTATCATAAATACACCCAACACTCCACTTCCTCTCAATCTGGTGTATCGATCTCCCAAAATAAATATAAATGAGATCAATTTTGAACTTTTACCCACATTCAGTAGAATTATTAATAATTTCAAACACGATTGCTACAGTTTTCTTGGAGTTCCTGGAAATTTTAAGGATATCGTTTTTGATATCTTTTTTGATATTTTTGACATAATTGAGTGAAAACCGGAAGAATTATATCGAATGATAGTAATGATAAAAAATAGAAATTAATTTAGATGACAAGTACGTGACTTTCTTTGAAATTGTTCTATTGAGTATCAATTTCAGAGCTGGACTTTTAGAAAATTAAGAAATTTGAGAGCGACAAATTTTTAGGGAAACTTTCAAAATTTTTTTTAGCTGCGTGAAATTAAAATTAAGCAGGGAAGTCAATATTTAAATAACTAATGTGAAGATTTTCTGATTATTTCATAGAAATGAGTTAATTTATACAATATTGAAATGTTTGCAATGTCCGAAATTTTCAAAGGTCTGACAACTTTTCGAATTTTCTTAATAAATTATACGTCTATAATTTTGAAGAATGCCTGACTATTTAAATGTCGCAAAATTAAGTAAGTTTCGAAAGTGTTAATCTTCTTGGAAATTTTAAAATTATAATAATTTACGCTGTTCTTGAAGTGGGAAAAATTTTAAAAATTTTAATAGAATAAGCAAATCTGCTAAAATGAATTTTTAAATTACCAAGTTTTACAAAACTTCTAAATTTTCAAGTTTTCCAAATTTTGACATATCTTATTATTTTATACAATTGTATATTTTATTATTGCAATCTCTTCTTAATTTCTAAATTTGAATGTACTTATCAATAAATTTTGTTACGAATTTTCAGAACGCTTATAATGTCCATGAATCGACATTTTCCAACTTAGAGCATTTTCCAATTATTTATAATTAATGAATAATGAGATGGTCATACCTTTTGCAAAATGTTTTAAATATGACAAAATTTCTGAATTTTAGTAATAAATAAAGATTATGAACGATATTTATAAAAGAATAAACTTTTAAAATACTAAGATTCTTGAAATCTATGGTATTTTGAAATAATTGACAACTTTTCGAGTTTCCGCAGTCAGTTACATTATTAAAATTTCGAAAATTGCTTGAAAATTCAAATTTTGCAAAATTTTTTGACTTTTGAGAATGTCAGTCTTCTTGGAAATTTCGAAATTATAATCATTCACGCTGTTCCTAAAGTAGAGGAAAAATTCAATAAATTATAATGGAATAACAAAATCTGCTAAAATATTCCAAAATAATTATATTTGTAAATTACCAAGTTTCACAAAACATCTTAATTTCCATGTTTCCGAATTTCGACATATTAAATTATTTAATATAATTATACAGGGTGTCCCAAAGTCCGCGATAAAAAAAAAATCCTGCATTCCTTTTTCAATTTCGAGTCGAAAAGTCTTTTACCACTTTTTGCAAAACTCAAAAACAAAGAAGTTATTCAAGTTTGAAATTTAAACAATAAACGC
>JAPYZL010122882.1:0-10457 GCA_030522825.1 Platygaster orseoliae
TAAATTAAATTAATTACATTTTTTTAAAAAGTAACTAAGTTACAAGTAACGTCGTAACCAATTTTTAAGCCAGTAACTAAGTTACAAGTAACTTCGTTAGAATGATTTTTTAATTGTAATATAAACATTGCAATAACCCAATAATTGTAACTAATTACAAGTAAAAATCAAAAATTACAATCGAAAATCATTTTAACTTCGTTATTTGTAACGAAAATAAAGTAACGTAACGTAGCTCCGGAACTGCCCACCACTGGTTTTAGGCGCTTGTGACTTCATTGCTATATACATGCTAATCGCGATCGCGACTCTGAATAAATTTTGTATCCTTACCTTAAGTCTTTTTAAATACTGGTTTATAGTATGGCATTGAATGGTTTATTCAAGATCAAATTTTGAAAGAGAATGGCAAATGAATAAATATAAAATTTTATTTATTTAACGAAATGCACAGGTTTATAAATATGTAATTTTACTTATAGAACGTACATTATAATATCAAATTGCTAGATATTTTCGATTAGAAACTTATATTAAGATCCGTCCCAACGAAACCGCTACGTGGACAATTCGTTGTAGAATGGGTACTCTTTGGTGAATATAATATATATATCCGACAAACTTGTTATAAATCTACGATGTTATTATAAACCTAGTTCAAAATCGTACATGCACCTTACATAATATATCTGTAAATTAAAAACCACAGATTTAAATTTGACTGCACCCTTCATTTAAAGCATATAATGGAACTCGACATGGAATTCACATAATCAGTCGGACATATAAGAGATGCTTATATATTAACAAACAGTTTTCGTTAATAAAGTTCTAAAAAAAAAGAAAAATTATCGAATAAAATTTAGATTATGAAACTCATGCAAAAAAAACAAGTGTGTTTTAAATGATTTTTAATATAAACTAAAATTAAAAAAAAAATGAGTTGGAAAACTATGTTTTCCAACGTCAAGCTAAATCTCATTAGTCACGTTCGTGATGCTTAATGTATTTGGTAGCTTTTTTTGTTTTTTGCTTTTTTAGATTTATATTATATGAGCACGAAGGTCTTGAACTTTCTGTTTGATCGTGCTTGAAACTTTAGATAAGTAAAATTGGATGTCAATTTGACTATTTTTCTCCTTAAGTTTGTTTAAATAATCGGTGAATAAAGCTGGAATTATCATTGCTATTTAGAATAAAAATCAGCCATTCGAATTATTGGAATGAGAAATTTTTACCAATTAATAATTGCCATCTATCTTCTTCAAACTTTACTCTGGGGCCTTCAAAACCAGGAGTTACAGCAGAACAAGCAGCAGGATCGAACGCTCTCATAACGAGATTTTCTGGTGTCCAAATCATTTCAGCCAAATCTCTTAAAAATATTAAAGGCCTTTTTTGTCTATTAACTATATCCCATAAATCCACGTCAATATAAACATCTAATCCTAGATAGATTTGGTTATCGTCGTTAACCAATGCATATCTCGTACCTTCTGGGGATAAGTTGATTTTTTCTGTAAATAATACCGTACATTTTTATATTTATCACTGTTTTTATTTTGCAAATCTGAACGTGTTATTTTATTTCCAGTTACCTGGAGGCATATCATATGAAGCCTTACGAGGACGCCTTATATGACTCATCCGCACATTTTTTTCAGTCGCTACGAAAATAGTAATTAAAATATTAAATATTTTGTTCAAATTATTAAAGAAACTAACTTAAAATATACGGAATTACGATTGTACCACAATCAATAAGTTAGTAATAAAATCTCACACACTAATAAAAGTTCAAAATTTACAATGTTTTAATTTTATCTGGTTAATTATAAGAAATCTGAATTATCATTCGCGCTACCGCTAACGTGCACTGTCCATTGAATATAAGGACAGGAGATATGTATGCCGCAATATGTTAAGCCATAAACTTCAATTTTACTTACGTATATTTACATTATCTGAAAGCACATTGCAGCGATTTCTTGTATCTGTGTCATAGTATTCAGAATTCTGATAGCCATCATCACTCTGATTATCATTGTCGTTGATATTGTGGGCCATGTCTCCCATACATGTTTTCGCTATATGGAATGCAGCATAGAAGTTTTCTGTAGATACCGATTCTAGTTACAGGATTGTAAAATATAAAAAGGGGCCGATTCCCTTTCAAACTAGGCAGATTTTTGCACCTCAATCACGAAATTGATCTAGATTTAAAGGGCTTATTCTAGGCGCATATTCTATATTCTATTTTTTAAAAATTGGTGATCATTTTTCGTAAACAACGTAAAATAATCAAAACTACATAATCGTATAATAAATATTCATAACTACATAATTGCATAAAAATGCAATTTTGAATATATAGATATAAGAAATACGTTTACGCAAAATTTCGCCTAGAAAAAGCCCTTTAAATCTAGATCAATTTGGTGACATAGGTTGCTACAAGTCTTCCTGATTTGAAATAGAATTGGCCATAGAATAATTAAAAAATCTACCTCTATCTTCATTTCCAGTATTTGTCGTAACTTTCTTAATAGACTGCGATGTAAGTTTTTTCTGTTGACTGCTAATGTCTTCTACAAAAGAACATTTTTAAATTAATTTAAATTGAATAACGTTATATACATACATAAATGAATGTAACGGTTGTTTCTAGTCCTATTCCAGCAACGCATCGGTTGTTTCTGGTCAAAATGCTACTTTCTGGGCTGGACTAGAAAACTTCTACACGTAACGCATGTTTCTGGTCATTCTAAAAAGGGTTATTACAAGGGATGAAAGAAAGTGTTAACCTTGAAAGTGTAGGGGATGATACTCTACGAGCTGCAGAGTCCTCTAAGTGTTTTGGGGTTAGTGGGGGGGTTGTGGGGGGGGAGTAACCTCGAGTTTAAATTTCAGCCAATGTTAAATTTTTCAAATCGTTGGCACTACCCCAATAACCTTTGTACTTAAGGGAAAAGTGTTTCAAGGGATTGTTCTTCCCTTATAGAAGGGGATGGGGTTATTTTAAACACTTTGCACTGCTTGATCGAGTCGCAACCATCTATACGTTACCTTGGGGTAATGTTAGACGCGCGCCTTAACTTCAAGGACCAAGTCGAGCACGCCAGCTCAAAATCGGCAACAGTTGCAGGAGCACTATCTCGCCTCATGCCAAATATAGGCGGACCCAAATCGAGACGTCGAGCGCTCTTGGCGTCAGTCATTACGTCAATATTGACGTATGGTATTCAATTGTTATTTGGGGTAGTGCACTAAAGCTACAGGAGTGCCAAAGGAGGATGTACCCTGTAGGACGGCAAATGGCACTAAGAGTCGCCAGCGGGTTTAGGGCTGTTTCCAGAGATGCGGCACACGTAATCTCAGGACTATTGCCAATCGAGATTCTTGCAGAGGAACAAAGGAGAATATACCAGCGACGGAGCCAAGGAAATCTGGTCACTGATGATTGTAGAAAAAGAGAAAGGGAGAAGAGTCTGCAGTGCTGGCAGACGAAGTGGGACAGCTCCAAAAAGGGTAGATAGACTCACCAGCTCATCCCCCAGATAGCAGAATGGGTCAACCGGCAACATGGGGATCCCAACTACTACCTGACGCAGCTACTGACCGGATACGGGTGTTTCCGAAAGTTCCTGCACAAGCACAAGTACGAGGACTCACCAGAATGCCCAAGATGCGACGGATGAGAAAAGGATGCGAGGCATGTGTTTTTCATATGCCCAAGATTTGAAGCACAAAGACAGAAGCTGGAAAGCACACTTGACGTGGCGATCTCGCCAGAAAATTTAGTGCATAAGATGCTGGCTTTCCAGAAGGCATGGGATGCTACATCTGACTTCGCCAAGGAAGTCATCGGTGTCCTCCGAAAGGAAGAAAAGGAAAGGAAGGAGTTGCACTCATGAGGCGCGGAGCGCCGAACTACGGAACAGCCGGCTCCTCACACTGATGCAGAGGAGCGCGGCTAATTGGGTCGAGCAAAGAAAGGCAATAGCCTTTCAAAGTGCTCTCCTGCCCTGGTAGATTAGCAAGGGATACCGGGCCGAACCCAGACTCCCTCACCCGACGCATAGGAAAGTAGTTGTCCAGAGGATGGCCGGACGATGCTGAAAGAAGAAGACGACCGGACGATGCTGAAAGAAGAAGACGAGGAAGGTCTGAAAAAGAAGGAAAAGCGTAACAGCTAATGCCTCCCCCGCGAACTAATGCCTAGCGGCAGTTCCGCGGAGAACTCAGGCAAGTGAATAAGAGGCTGGTTTTTTAGTGGGTGAAAGTCCCACACACGGGGAGTCTCGCATGACTCCCGTCATGGTGCGTAAGGCATTTTTCCGACTCTTCGGATAAAAAAAAATGCAAATTCCAAAATGTTCCGGTCAGCTTGCGAAGCCAAGACTTTTTTCCATTATATGACCACCAAATGGAAGCTAAAACTGTCAAAAATTACAGGTATACAAACTTTGCACTTTCAATATTCAGACAGATCGGACTAAAACGCGAACGACCGATAGTATTAGGGGTCTGAATCGTCTATCTAGTGGTGCGAAATAGTACTAAACGAACGCGCATCTTAACATAGGCAGCAGGCGAAGCAATAAGGTTTTATGAAGACGAAAATATTAGGGAGTGTGACGTGATGACGTGATAACCGTAGGTTCACGTCTATTAGTCATTTATGCGTCTGTAGCGGAACAAGCTCTATTACTCTGGAGGAGCAGAATGTTTGCAACGTGCGATAGTACATAAAATCCGAGGCTGCAAGCGAAGCTAAAAAACACTAAACACTATCGTTACTGAGCAATCACCTCTGTCATCGAGCAATCATATATAGAGGTCGAGCAAGCGCTATTGTTATTGCGCTATCGTTTTAGGCTTCGTGCTATCATATAAGATGTCCGAGCGAACGAAATTGTTATCGCGCTTACGCCCTAATGTTAACTAACCGATTTACTTGTTTATACTGGGCTCCCAATTCAATGCTCAGTCACAGAGCAAACACTGCAGGTTTTAGCCCCCACTCAAAGCAACTTTTTGATTATTTTTGTTATTTTTACAATAAGTTGTACATTGATGATGTGCAAAAACTTAATTAACCATGTAAACGCTTAGAGAGAAGCAACGCTTGTTGAGCAATCACCTCTGCCGTCGTACAATCATGTACTAGCATCTGTGTTTCAAATGTTCATTATACTGTTTATTCATTTATTTATTCGAAAAATACAGTTAATTCAATCATTGAATTGATTATTGTATAATTTCCTAATATTTTAAGGTTAACAATGTACTTGATTTGCAGAATAAATTGGTTAATCATTAATTAATCATCTAATTAATCCGTTTCTAAATTCATTTTGTTCAATTTTAATTTACTATCAATGTTTCTACTCCGCGCAAACACAATACAATTATTTTAAAATATTAAGATTAAAATTTCCGCGCCTATTTTATACCTCAAATAATCATAAAAATGCAGGATATATACACCATGAGTGAATTTCAAATGTTGATTTAATTAACGGAGATTAGACTAAATAATTTTTTTAAGCAGAAAATGATCGATCAAAAATGGTATATATTTAAGCTTGGTTTGTGGAATGATATAAAAATGAGATTTGTTAAATTAATTATTTGATTATTAATTATTTTAATGGGGGGGGGCAAAGCGAACAGGGGTGCGTTGCCCCACTTGTGTATATATATATATATATATATATATATAGAGGAAATTCTCTTAAAACATAATCCAACACCACCAACCGCGTTCATAAAGAATGCAAATTGAAAAAGATATAAGAATTTGAAAATGGTCATAAAATCCAATTATATTTTCAAAACAATTATATACAAAACAATTATATTTTCTTACCTTCGTTGGACTTTCCTAATCCTGTAGATAGTTTCAAAAAATTTTTTGAAATCCCAAGCTTATTCAACTCATCAGTCGAGCATTTAGAAAGACATTGGTTTGCTACAATTATTGGCTTGTTAGAAAGTTTTTTCACCTCTGAAATGGTGTGAATTCCTGTCTCAGGAATCTCTTTACTAGATTCTCCCAGTGGATCATCATTTCTAAGTGGATCAATATTTTCTGATTCATAGGTTTCTGAACTTCGTAAGTTTGTGAATTTCATAGGTTTGTGAATTCCTGTCTCAAGATTCTCTTTATTAGATTCTCCCAGTGGATCATCATTTTTAAGTGGACGAATATTTTCTGATTTATAGGTTTCTGAAATATCCAGACATTGTCTCTTGGCTAGGAAGTTTTGTAAACTTTTATTTTTATTTAGTATGACAGAACTAGCACGTTTCACAGCTTCCTTTTTGAGCTCTTCTATTGTCTATGAAATATTACAAAATAAATAAATAAACTTATTTTGAGTACCATACAATTACAGTATATCAACTAGGCCATTAAAAATACATGAAAAACATTACCATCAACTAAATATTGTAATTAATTTAATTTAATTAATCATGTGTATTTTATTATAGTTTGTAGCAAATAATGACAATCAATACGTATAAATCACTAAAAATGATAATAATGCCAACTACTAAACAAAGATCATTAAATTAATAGAAAGAAGAGACAGTGACTCTTTCATAGTTGGGACTATCAAAATTATTATACACACATATATCTATATAACAATTGCTACTGAATCAATAGTTTCAGTTGAACGAGTTGTTTCAAAACAGAAATTGAAAAAATAAATTTTTTACTTACAGCTGCGAAGTCAAAATCTTCATTATTGTTATTTTCAATACCAGTACTCAAAGTATCCCCTGAAATATCTGATAAATTTTTTTTGAAATGACATCTACTACGGTTACATTTGTTTTGACAATCTTCTACACTACCTAAAATACAAGAACATATAACATCTCACACAGTTTTCATTGAAGTATTTATTAAATGCTGGACTTTGCTTTGAGTAATAAATAATCCAGATTTTTGTTTTGAAAAATAAATGCATAATACTCACAACCCAAATGCAAAATTGCTGCTGGATAATATTCATAATGATCATGTTTTTCTGAACAATCAATGGGACAATGCCATTTGACTCGGTAAAATATTGTTTCATCAAAATCAGAACAATGCTTTGGTTCAAAAGCAACTCTAACAACTTTTCCATTAATAACCGCTTTTTTTTTATATCCTCAATGGGTACTTGATAAATCTTAGTTTTGTCATCTTCAAATCTTACATTTGCAAAAGTAGGTGTTGTGACTGTTTCGATATCCAATTCATTATCACTTGAATCACTCATTTTGGGTTATTGTAACAAGTAATTAAGTTTGCAAATAATACTTTTTTAATAATAATTATTCTTAATGAATTAAATTTCAAAAAATGCTATCTAATTATCCTTTTTATATCGAAAATTAAGCCATAAAAGATATAAATTATAAGCCATAAAAGAAATTATTCACAGTTTTATACATAAAGCTTTCATTAAAATCTTTTTCCTCTGTTCCTCTGTTTCAAGAAAAAAGAAAACGTTACCTAAGTTACGTAATAACTATGCTTGTTACCATGGAAACTGTAGTCTCCATGCTTTTCACAGAAATCTGACTTTTGACACACATATATACACACACGTTGGTATTCGCCGGCCGGCACATGCCGGCTATTGTTGAAATTTTGTATCTCTCAGTTATATCTTCAATTTTTATTAAATTGTAAAACTTTGATATTTGTAGTTTGAGAAAAGTAATAATGGAAGACGAAGAAAAAAAAGACGTCTTTCAATTTAAATATAAACAATACTTGGCTAGCCGTAGTGCTAAAGATTTGTCAGGTTATGCAAAAAATAAACTTAAGAAACCAACAACACTGATTGAGCAAAAGGTGAGTTTGAATTAATAACGTTGAGTAAATATAATATAGTACTTGAAAATCACAATATTAAAAAAAAATACTTTGAAAAGTGCCCAATAAGGGATAATACAAACAATGAAACTGTTTTTTATTTTATTTGGCTGTTTATGCCATCTTTTTTCAGAAAGATGATGCTTTGCAGAATATCGATTCTATGGATGTTGACCTTATTGATCATATCAACCAAGTACCAATACTCAATGAGACGTGTATTTATCCAGTAACCAGTGAAGGAAATAATGATACAAGCTTCATTCATAAAGAATCACTAATTGACATTGAAAGTCATTCGCCCAATCTGGTAAATTATTATTATTTATTTATTTCTAATTTCATTTGAGTTTTTTAAAATAATGTGCAGTTGTTAAAAACTTTATTGAAAAAGTTTATAAAAATTGTTATTAAAACTTGGGAATTGACGTAAATACTCTGAGATCCATTGAGATAAAAAACTTTGATGCACTAAGCTCGCTTACTGTTTGGCTTGCATTGTAATGAAAATATTCAATTTTTTACTGTAAATTTGACAAGTTGATTTCAAGTTGAGTTTCAAGAGTATGCTATTGAATTAGATGTAAAACATGATAAGTATGAAAAAATAGTAAAAACCAGTCGAGATATCACAATTGAAATTAGAAGAATAATTTTCTTACTTTACACTCTTTGATAAAGAAAGTAAAAGAGACGCTGTGTTGGGTGAGGTAGAGAAAAGATTGAATAGTCTTGTTCAAGTGATGTTTAAAAAAGTTGCATTAGAATTAGATGGAGTAGATCCTTATATTTATTTAAAAGCCTGTCGTGCAGGCTTTAAAGAATTTATTGAGGCTTTAACATTTTTCTGTTATATTAAGGATAAATCATTACAAAATTGGGTAAAAGTAGAAGAATCAATGACATATTCGATAAAAGATCAAAGCCAGAGTACAGGTATTGAAAGAAAAGTACATGTTCTAGTATCACCAGTAGAATATATTTTAGGAATAGCTGATCTTACTGGAGAACTGATGTGAAAATGTATAAGTAATTTAGCGACAGGTGACATTGGTAGTTGTTTTGAAACATGCAATTTTGTTATAAAAATGTACACAGGATTCTTAGGCTGTATTGGGGCTGGGAGGGAAGTTAGCAGAAAACTATATACTTTAAAACAAAGTTTAACTAAAATGGAAAATGTATGTTACACAATCAGAGTGAGAGGTTCTGAAGTTCCAAAACACATTCTAGAGCAGATGTGGCAATGTCTCGTGTAGGAAATCCATCATTAGATGATGATGAAGGTTATCAAGTGAATTGAATATTTTTTTTAAACTTTGTATTTATTTTATAAAAATATATTAAAACTTATACCTTATTATTCTTATTTCTAGTTGAAAAATATATTAATTAGAAGTAATGATACATTAATATATAAAGTGAGAGCTGTTAATATATAATCATTCATGGGACTATCACCCTTAAACATTTCTTCGATAACTCAATTCTGACAAATTGGAAGAATATTTTAAGATTAAAAATTTAAATTGTAGCTTCAAGCTTAGCTAAAGGGCTTTATTTTCTTTATGCTATTAATACACACTAACAAGAGCCTAGTTTATTGCTACATATGATTGGGAAAACTTTTTTTAGCTCGATTAAATAACTTTTTCTTATTTTTTGCCTCCGTAGATATATGAAAATGATAGATTTTTGTACCCTTTATTATTTTTAAATAGAATAGAATACGTTGAGAGGTCATGCATTTCATAAAATAATAAATTTGCATTGCTCTTTCCAACTTGTAAACTCTTGTTATATTGAGACCTCAAAAATATAAGAAAGAATTGTACCTCAAAGATATAAGAAAGAAGAAAAGTTATTTGAACAAAAAAAAAATTCTACTATTTATATTGATATTTTTTTCCATTATTAATATTAACATAGAGAATCATAATTTATATGACATTTAGGAAAGCCAGAAGATACAATTTCATATTTGAATTAAATAATAAATCATAATTAGCAGTTCTCAACTTATATATGAATGTTATGTTAGTTTAAATTAATGATCACCCTAAAAATGTTCCATTCGAAATTATTAAGAAATGGATTGAATTCCAATAATTTTCAATCAAATTTAAGAAAATGATTGATTTTCAATATAGATGTTGATTAAAGTTTAATAAATTTTAATACAATTGAATCCTAGTGATAATGAAAATGCTAATGTAGAATGAATTTTAATCATTTTGCTTCCTGAAAGGAAGACTTGAAACGGTAATTTGTGTAAAAAAATCAATTTTTGCTGTAATTTATTTATTTTACGGTCTATGACATTAATTTTTTTTAATTCTAAGACTAAACGTTCTCCATTTAATTTAGACAATTAATTTGACATATTTCTTCTTTGGAATTGATGAGAAACTCTTAAAATCGATTTTTCACGGTGTCCGATTTTTTCGTAAGTGTATTCGAGTGCTATCACCTCTGGCATTTTTTTATTTTTCGAGATATTAGGATCAAACTTTATGTATATGGGTCATTTCACGGAAACATGGAACACTTTCAGGTCCGACCATCCCAGATCTTT
>JAPYZL010122888.1:0-29204 GCA_030522825.1 Platygaster orseoliae
AGCTTGGTTCGTGACGTTTTGGATATGTCAAAATCGACCAACTTTTACTGCTAGAGCCATCAACTGACAAACAGCGAGAACTTAGTTGCGCCCCTAATAAAATTTCTATAGTTGAGGAGTTATAGAAAAATGTAGATTTTTCAGAATATTTGAATTCTCTAGGTTCCCAAACTTCTCAGGATTCTCGAAATTTTCAGAATTCCTGAAATTCTGGTGATTACTCAAATTTTCCAAATTTTCCGGGGTTTCCCAAATTTTTTAACGAGTTCCCCGATATTTAGGGATTTCTCTACAATTCCAAAATTTCTATAGTTGGTGAAATATCGGAATTACTAGATTTTTCAAGATCCCTGAATTCTCTAGATTCCCAAACTTCTCAGGATTCTAAGAATTTTCGGGATTCTTGAAATTCTCGTAATATATCCAAATTTTCGTTGCCGACCATCACCTGAATCCCTTTTCCCGAATCCGTTTTCCCGAGAGGTATTTTTTCGAACGGCCATTTTCCCGAAAAACCATTTTCCCAAACGGTCTTTTTCCCGAATCCGTTTCCCCGAAGGTTTTTCAATTTTCCCGAACGGGAAATTTTCCTATCAGCCTAATGTCTAGAAATGCCATGGTTACGCATTTACAATTTTTAAATTTCAAAACTCTAATAAAAATTTTTAATTGATAAAGAAAATTTTTAAATTGTATTTTCAAATAAATTTGAAAAAAAATTTTTAGTTAAAATTTTTTAACTTTGAAATATAATAAAATTTTTAATTTTTAAATTTTAAACTTTTACCATAACGCTTTTTATTGAAGACTCTTCTTATGAAATTCATAAATGTATACAATTGAAATAAAAGTGAAATTCCAACCGAAATTCGAAAATAAATACTTTCGAGAAAATTGTCGTTCGGGGAAAAATACTTTCGGGAAAATGGCCATTCGGGAAATAATACGTTCGAAATAATGACATTATGGGAAAATGACTGTTCGGGAACTTGGATTCGGGAAAATGACCGGGAATCCTAAATTTTTCAAATTTTTTGGGGTTTCCTGAATTTTTCAAAAATCCCCCGGATTTTTCGGGATTTCTCGACATTCTACGAAATTTTCTCTATAATATTAAAATTTCTATAGTTGATGAATTATCGAAAAAACTAAATTTTTAAAAATCATTGAATTCTCTACATTCCTAAACTTCTCAGGATTTTCGAAATTTTTGGGATTCCTGAAATTCTGGTAATTACTCAAATTTTCCAAATTTTACAGGGTTTCCCGAATTTATCGAAGATTCCCCGAATTTTTCGGGATTTATCGACATTTTCGAAATTTTCTTTACAATCCTCAAATTTCTACAGTTGATGGATTATCAGAAATACCTTATTTTTTGGAATTCCTGAGTTCTCTAGATTCATAAACTTCTCAGGATTCTCAAAATTTTCGGGATTCTTGAAATTCTCGTGATTTATTCAAATTTTCCAAATTTTTCATGGTTTCCTGAATTTTTCAATGATTTTCTGGATTTTTCAAGATTTCTCTACATTTACGAGATTTTCTCTACAATCTCAAAATTTCTATAGTTGATGAAATATCTTACTAGATTTTTCAGAATCCCTGAATTCTCAAGTTTCTCAAACTTCTCAAGATTCTTGAAATTCTCGTGATTTATTCAAATTTTCTGAACTTTTCGGGGTTTCCTAAGTTTTTAAAATTCTCCGAATTTTCAGGATTTCTCGGCATTTTCGAGATTTCCTGACATTTTCGGGATTTTCCGAAGAACTCAAAATCCGTCCAAGTTATTTTCTACTTTTCATCTTTTCCGAGTAAATAGATACGTTACAAAAATTTTGCTCCAATCATTCACAAACCCTGAAATGCCTTTTATTATTTTAACAACAAAATCAATAATGAATTATGAAGTAATAAAATGTAAAAAAAAAAGTTTTCACCATTTTTTGTTCCAAGTAATTACTCTGATGTAAAACATTATCAGAGTAAAACTGCGAACCCAAAACAATCCAAGCACAAGGTTATTTGTTTTTCTACAAACCCTGCGGGCTTTTCTCGTACGATTTTACGATAAGGGTTTCTTTATTACGAAAATTGAACTGTTTTATTGCCCCTGCGTTTCGCGTTGTTATCACGATGGAGATCGTGACTTCATTATGACGTTCGAGGACGCGGAAAACGGATTCTCCAACATCCGGATTTAGCCCAGAGAACATTGGTCCTGTTATACAGAACGAGAATATAAAAGGGCAAATAATTTAAAATTTTTCGAACTGGAAATGGATGTTCTTATTTTTGATTTAAATAGTTCTCAGTCTGAGTTATAATAAAAATCTCTAATTAGGAAATTTTCAGTATCATTAATTAAAAAACAAATTATATCTCGATGATATTTCAAAAATACTCTTAATAGATTTGATAAAAGTACTATATTTTTTAAAAATCCCTTTCAAAAATTCAACCTCATTATCAAGTTTAACAAATAGTATATTTCTTCACTAGTGTGGAAAAGTTTTTTTAACAAATCTCAGATACAATAATGTGTGGAAATGCAGTTTTGCATCGTCCGAGCGTGTGGAAAAGTAACCTTTCCCACACGGCGTTAAATAAAATACAATACCCAAGTCACGCCCGTGTTATCAAACTCAGACGAAAAAAAAAACATGGACGAAATTTCAGGAGAATTTCAATAGCTTTCCCGGAGAAAAATCGAGGAAAGGCAAGGGTCGCCTAATTCACCAAGAAACGCCCTTGTAATTTTTCCATCGACTCGTTTGGTCGCGAGCCAAATGGGGAGAAAAGGAAGCTCTGGATGAGAAAAAACCTGAGCCCACCTGAAACTCCATTATCAATATTTTCAGCGATTAGAAAGAAATTGAATCTTGGGGCGTGCGAGTCGAAAGCCGTTTTCATTGGCGATTCGCCAGGAAATATGACCGGCACTCCAAGTGCTCTAGCGATAAATATCGAAACACTTAGCCACTGTTTTCACGGCGACCGCGCTCTTTTTATTGTTACGACGCTTTGCGCTTCGACGACTTCAAAGTAATACTTATGTGTTTTCGCTCCTCGACACGCATTTTATTGGCTTTTTGCTATGGAGAGATTTACGAGTTTCGCGAGCTGAAAAGTCAGGTTTAAAAAAAGTTATACGATGAGGAAATATGATTGTTGGATTTTCTAAGAGACGAAAACATTTTGAAATAAAAGTGTTTCGGAACTGATATATACCATTAATTATTTAACTTGATAAACATAATTAAATTTCGAGATTCATCATCATATTCATTAAAACACGTAAGTAGTATGTTTATGTAAAATTAAAACAAAGCTGGAAATGACAGTAATCCCACACTACACGTTGATTACAATTCTTCAAATCATCAGGCACAAACAACTTGCGAAATTGAATTCCTTTGTTTGCATTAAACCGATATACAATCGCTTTGATGAAAGCACGATACATTGGACATACCAGGGATATAATATAGTACGACCATTACGAGGCATTATGTGGTTCTCGGGATCCCAGCGTTAATCAGCATCCACTACTCGAACCGTGTCTAAATGACCATGTAAACTATCGAGCCTACCAAACAATTGTTCACATGAAAATTTATTCATGTTATGTTTAAATAATGTTAAAATACAAATTAAGGTAATATTAACATAAATTAAAAATTAATTACGATAAGTCTTGTACATTCAAGACTTACTCACTTGAAAGTAATTGTGAACATAAAATAAATGATGAAAATTTTTTATCTTCGATTGTGTTGAGTTTCGAAATAGTCACGATGTTCACTCGAATCTCAACGTTTCCGTGCTCGCTTTTCAAGCCGAGAAACGCGTGGAATTGATAGCGCCGAACCAGCAGTGAACATTGACGTTTAAAACGTTGCCCGCTTATTCTTCATCGCTGGAAATGCACTAGCGCTGATTCTCCCATTTAACCGGCAGTTTCGATTTTCACTCGGAGCGTGGAATCAGTGGGAAAAGTATCCGGGAAACGGGAAAATGCGGTTATTCGAACTGTTCGCTTGTTACTCGATTATAAATGGCCGAGTTGAATATAGAGCCTGGTAAATCTCAAGGCGGAGAGTACTCTCTTCTCGCGTTAATTAGTCATCCGAGACGGTTTTAACTTGTGAATGATTTAGCGGGCCCGGGTGTGTTACTTAAAGAGGATTTCTGTGTTCGTGCTCCCGTTATGCATTTTGCAAGGACTTGGTGTCAGTCAAAGTCTATGAACGTGGGATCAACAGAGGCTTTTTCTTTTCAACCACCCAAAACTTTTCTTCCCTACCTCAATGTTTCATAGTGTTTCGGGTGCGATATGTACAAATTGTGAATTTTTTTACGTTCCTAGTTAATGTTCAGAAACGAAATTCATTTTTAAAATTGAAATTTGTAGAGCATGAATGTATATATTATAGGAGTGTGCGGGATAGAAAATTTCACGGGTCAGGATGTTTCGGGAAATTTTACATGGAGTCTGGATGGATGCCGAGTTCTTCGGGAAATCCTGAAAATGTCGGGAAATCTCGAAAAAATCGAGGAATCCCAAGAAATCTAGGTAATCTTTGAAAATTGCAAAAAATTTGAGTAAGAACAAGAATTTTGAGAATCCAGAAAATTTCGAGAATCTTGAAAAGTTTGAGAATCTAGAGAATTCAGGATTTCTGAAAAATCTAGTGATTTCGATAAATCCTCAACCTTTGAAATTTCGGGAATGAAAAGAAATCTCGAAATGTCGGGAAATCCCGAAAAATTTGTTAATTATTTAAAAATTCAGGAAACCCCGAAAAGTTCAAAGAACTTGAGCAATCATGAAAATTTCAAGAATCCTGAGATGTTTGGAAATCTAGAGAATACAGGAATTCAGGAAAATGTAGTAATTCTGATAACTCTTAAACTAAAAAAATTATATGATTATAGGGAAATCTCGAACATGTCGGGAAATCCCGAAAAATTCAAGAAACCCCGAAAAGTTCAGAAAATTTAAGAAACCATGAGATTTTCAAGATAACCGAAAATTTCGAGAATCCTGAAAAGTTTGGGAATCTAGAAAATTCAGGAAATTCAAAAAATCTAGTAATTTTGATAACTCTTCCACTATAGGAATTTTGGGATTGTAGAGAAATCTCGAACATGTCGGTGAATCCCGAAAAACTCAAGAAACCCCGAAAAATTCGGAAAATTTGAGCAATCACGAGAATTTTAACAATCCCGAAAATTTTGAGAATTTTGAGAGGTTTGAGAATCTAGAGAATTCAGGATTTCCAGAAAATCTAATAATTTCGAAAAATGCTCAACTACAAAAATTTTAGGATGGTGGAGAAATCTCGAAATGTCAGGAAATCCCCAAAAGTTTGAGGAATTTTAGCAATAACGAGAATTCCAAGAATCCCAAAAATTTCAAGAATCCCGAGAAGTTTAGGAATCTAGAGAATTCAGGAATTTCGAAAAATTTATTAATTCTGATAACTATTCAACTATAAAAATTTTGTGATTATAGAGAAATATCGAACATGTCGGTAAATCCCAAAAAACTCAAGAAACCCCGAAAAATTCGGAAAATTTGAGCAATCACGAGAATTTTCAGAATCCCGAAAATCTCGAGAATTTTGAGAAGTTTGAGAATCTTGAGAATTCAGGACTACCGAAAAATCAAATAATTTCGAAAAATGCTCAACTATAGAAATTTTGGAATTGTGGAGAAATCTCGAAATGTCAGGAAATCCCCGAAAGTTTGAAGAATTTTAGTAAGTACGAGAATTCCAAGAATCCCAAAAATTTCAAGAATCCCGAGAAGTTTAGGAATCTAGAGAATTCAGGAATTTCGAAAATTTTGTAATTCTGATAACTCTTCAACTATAGAAATTTTTAAATTATAGAGAAATCTCGAACATGTCAGGATCCCGAAAAATTTAAGAAACCCCAAAAAGTTCGGAAAATTTGAGCAATAATGAGATTTTCAAGAATCCCGAGAATTTCAATAATTCCGAGAAGTTAGGAATCTAGAAAATTCAGGAATTTCGAAAAATTTAGTAATTCTGATAACTCTTCAACTATAGAAATTTTTGGATTATAGAGAAATCTCGAACATTTCGGTGCATCCCGAAAAACTCAAGAAACACCGAAAAGTTCGGAAAATTTGAGCAATCACGAGAATTTTAAAAATCCCGAAAATTTCGAGAATTTTGAGAAGTTTGGAAATTTAGAGAATTCAGGAATTTCGAAAAATCTATTGATTCTGATAACTCTTCAACTATAGAAATTTCGGGATTGTAGAGAAATCTCGAACATGTCGGGGAATCCCGAAAAATTCAAGAAACCCCGAAAAGTTCGGAAAATTTAAGCAATCACGAGAATTTCAAAAATCCCGAAGATTTCGAAAATTTTAAGAAGTTTTTGAGAATCTAGAGAATTCAGGATTTCCAAAAAATCTAATAATTTCGATGAATCCTCAACTATAGAAATTTTGGGATTGTGGAGAAATCTCGAAATGCCAGGAAATCCCGAAAAATTCGGTAATCTTAAAAAAATTCAGGAAACCCCGAAAAATTCAAAGAGTTTGGGCAATCACGAACATTTCGAGAATCCGAAGAAGCTTGGAAATCTAGAGAATTCAGGAACTTCCAAAAATCTAGTAATTTTGATAACAGTTCAACTATAGAAATTTCGGGATTGTAGAGAAATCTCGAACATGTCAGGAAATCTCGAAAAATTCTAAAATCCCGAAAATTTCGAGAATTTCGGGAATCTAGAGAATTTAGGATATCCGAAAAATCTAGTAATTTTGATAAATCCTCAACTATCGAAATTTCGGGATCGTAGAAAAATCTTGAAAATGTCGGGAAATCCTGAAAATGTCGAGAAAGAGTAGTTTTTGTCCCGAGGCATTTCCCGACGCATCCCGAACTCGGAATTCCCGGAAAGTCGGGATCCCGCACACCCCTAAAATTATTATTTATGTTTTTGTACATGTAAAAGTAGTCAATTTCGATAATACCGTATGTAAATAAATATTACTTGTAAATAAATAATAAAATAATATATCTCTTTTTTACACCAAGAGATATTCAGTTGTTCTGGAACCTCTGGTAAAATCAAATGAGCAAAGAACACACACAACACTACAAAACCACAAATCATGCATTCATTTCAACGAAATATATCGTTGCTGAACAAACGCGATAACCTGAAACACGATGCAAAGAAAGAACTTGAATGCTGCTCGGTCTAGCAAAAAGTTTTGCAATGGAGCTGAATAGAGGAGGCAGCGAGGGAATGGGAAGGGATAGGTGAAGTATGACGGAAAGACGACAAAAATGTCGGTGAGGGGGTGAGGGGTCGGGGGATAAACTGATAGTTTACGAGCGGCCAGAGGCTCTTGCATGTCGGTTTATCGGACGAATCCTTTGGGAGCTATTGAATGCATGCCCAGTGAGCGGCTACGTGAAGCATTGTTATGGAATGTCGGCTGTTCGCCTCGTTCGGGGCAGTAATTTTGACTGCGCCCATGTGGAAAATGCCGTGGGCTATTTTATGGAAAGTTGGAAAATATTGTCATTTTCGGAACACGTTGAAGAAGAAATTCAGGAAATTTTTATGTCAGGGATGAAAATTCTACTCATCGACAACAATGTCGTGCATAGCAATGCGTTGGTCTTCAGGCACAGGGTTTTTTGTGGATTATGAGAAAGGAAGTACAAAAAAGGTGGAATTTAAAGGTATTTTCTTTTTACATTATTTCATTGTCAAGAATAGATAACCCATACAAGGAAGGAATACGCAACTCTCTAAGTGCTCTAAAAGCTACTTGTTACTATTCACGAATTACCTCTATTAAATTTTCATCAGCGAAGCTCATCTTGACTTGGCTGTCTGTCTTCTGTCATATTAAAACGTCACTGGCTCCGTTGCCATGAACTTTGATCAATAACCGGCTTTCAATCATTTTATCGTACCCAAGCAAACTGAAACAACGTTCAGTTTTTTACACCATTTTTCAATCTACAATACAAATAATGATCTCAAGTTCACTCTTCATTTTCGAGAACAGTCACACTATATGTACATCATTTTGATTTTTCTTTGTACATAATTTTTGGAAAATCTTAAGCTTGCCAAAGAGTTGAGACTCTGCAAACTACAACTCGATCCTCTCATCGTAAATTCTCTGCGAACCATGAACGCGCAATTAGCGGCGGTTAATTATTCCGAACTCTTTTATCGGATTGGTTGTAAGCGACTTTGAAGGACTTACATCCTCGGGAACGAGGAGACACAATGTAGGAAAAAGGGATTAAGGGATCGTGTGGACTGTGGATGGAAAATAGATCGAACGAGGCAGCTACCTATTTCGCTCGCCAATACTCGCTCCTCAATTCCTGTTCCTATAATAAGATCGTAAAACTTTTAATAGACTTCATGCACTGGTCTGCGAGATTAAGTAAAGATCTACAAGTGAATTTTTAGGAAAATTGGAAGCACGCTTCTTGAAACAATACACAAAAAAAAGGATTTGCTGTAGCAATAAACTTGTTCAAAAAAATTGACAACAAAATTTTTGTTGCCAGAACACAATCATGCAAAAAATGCCATTGCATAGTAATTGAGTTCTAGTGACAAAATAGGTTTGTTGTAGCAACAAAAAAATAAGCTACTACAGCAAAAAAATTTCGCTCTTATCAACAAAGAATATGAGATTAAAAAATTAAAAATATTAGATTAAAAACTAGAAATCTGTCAATACTCGAAAACTATTCAGCTATTTATAATTTCCTCAAAAATTCATAAAACCTGGAATCATAGAGAACTTCATCCAAAAAATCTATGAAAATATATGAAAATACCAGAAAATCAGTAGTTGCAAAATTATTGTTTTATTTATTTCATCATTAACCAGAATAATTGATTTGATTATGAAATGTGATTTGAAATTACATAAATAATGTTGCATTTGGATATAAATACCTAACATGTCAATAGAATTTGTTGTTAAAATAAAACTAGACTCTTTGATTATTATAAGAATTTGAAATTCGAATTTTCTTAAGTCTTGAACTATGAAATTCGCAGATAATATTTTTTGAAATTGCTTCAGTGCCACCTTATTGGCGACGCCACTTATCAATGTGCAAGCAGTTGAAAAAATACTGGATCCTCTCGTGAACAGGGAAAACGATGGCGTTATTAGAAACGAGCTTGTATCGGACATTAAACTCGAATCGCAGCGACGCTGGTAAATGTCACAAATTTCCTGAGAGCGCGACTGGATTAGCCGGCGCTCGAGAAAGTGCCGTAAATTGTCTGCGATGTGGAGTTTAAACAGGTGCGTGTACGTGTAGCGAGAGTAATGGGTAATATCACTTCGTGGAGGGTATTCCCTCGCACTATTCTCAAAACATTGAATGCATTGGGAAACGACGTAATGAAAAGCAAGCATCTTGGGCCTCCGCGAATTTGCTTTTCTTATAATCGCAGCGCCGAATTGCTCATTTCGAAACCTTCTAGATGAATGTAATGATGATATGTAATTATTTACTGAAGGAATGTATTATAAGGATCTCCTTAAGTCAGCGTCAATAATTTAGAGGTTTATAGTTTGCACAATTCTAAGACAATTTTTCCTTTGCCATTTTAGGCAAAACTCAAAATCAAAAAACAGTGGCGTCAAAAGACATTTCGGCGCCCGAGGCACGATGGAGGAAATGCCAGCCCCCCCCCAAAAAAAAAAAAAAAAAACTTAGAATGAAATTACCTTTTAGAAAAATCGATAAAATTCGTTTTGGATAATGTTTTTGACATTAAAAAGTGTCTGGGTGTTCCATATAAGACACATTGGAGTGTCATCGAATTTCAAATAAGATACTTTAAAAAGTGTCTTGGAAATTTGAAATATCTTTAAAGTTTTGAAAGAACATTTATTAGACTTCAAGGATTGTCTTCAAATTTCTTAAAAATCACTTCAACTGGTATCTTAGACGTTTGAAAGTGTGTTCGAATTTTGTAAAAACACCTCCAATAGTGTCTCGGACATTAAAAAGTGTTTTGAATTTCCGAATAAGACGCAATGAAGTGTCTTATAGTTTCAAAAGAGAGACTTTACGAAGTATCTCAGAGATTCGAGAGTGTCTTAAAATTCCGAATGAGACGCTTCTAAGTGTCTTGGATTTTCGAGTGAGACATATTGTAAAGTATCTTAGAAAAGTGTGAATATCTTTAGATTTTCAAAGACACTTTGAATAGTGTCTTATAATTCCAGAATAGATACTTCAGAAGGTCTTTGAATGTTTATAAGAAACTTTAAGAAGTGTCTACAAAATTATAATAAATCACATAATTAGTGTGTCAAACGTTTGAAAGAGTCTTGGAGTTTTCTAAAAACATCTTCAAAAGTATTTTCGACATTAAAAAGTATCACGAAATTCCAAATAAGACACATTCGAGTGTCTTCGAATTTCAAATAAAGTACTTCGAAAAGTGTCTTGAAAATTCAAAATATAATAAAAAACTTTGAAAAACAACTTAAAACGTGTCTTAGACACTTGAAAGTGTATTAAAGAACCGGAGAAGATACTTTTCAAGAACTTTGAATTCAAAATAAGACTTCAGGGATTAACTTTAAATTTTTTATAAATAACTTCAACTTCTATCTTAGACGTTTAAAAATGTCTTCGAATTTTAATAAAACACCTCGAATAGTGTCTTTGACATTCTAAAGTGTTTTAAACTTCCGAAAAAGACACATTGAAGTGTCTTATAATTTTAAATAAGAGACCTTACGAGGTATCTCAGAGATTCGAGAGTGTCTTAAAATTCCGAACGAGACGCTTCTGAGTGTCTTAGATTTTCGAGTAAGACATTTTGTAGAGTGTCTTAAAAATGTCTAAATATCTTTGGATTTTCAAAGACACTTTGAAAAGTGTCTTACGATTCCAGAAATTATACTTCAGAAGATCTTTGCATTTTAATAAGACATTTCAAGAAGTGTCTACAAATTTGTGATCAATCACTTTAAGTATTAGTGTGTCAAACGTTTGAAAGTGTCTTAGAATTTTCTTGAAGCACCTTCAAAAGAGTTTTTGACATTAGAAAGTGTCTTAGAATTCAAAATAAGACACATTGCGGTGTCTTCGGATTGCGAATAAAATACGTCGAGAAGTGTCTTGGAAATTCTAAATATCATGAAAAATTTTGAAAAACACCTTAAAAAGTGTCTTAGACAATTGAAAGTGTATTATAGTTCCAGAAAACATACTTTTCAAGAACTTTGAATTTAAAATAAGACTTCAGGGATTAACTTTAAATGTTTTCTAAATAACTTCAACTGGTATCTTAAACGTTTAAAAATGTCTTCAAATTTTAATGAAACACCTCGAATAGTGTCTTGGACATTTTAAAGTGTTTTAAACTTCCGAATAAGACACATTGGAGTGTCTTATAGTTTTAAATAAGAGACTTTGCGAGGTATCTCAGAGGTTCGAGAGTTTGAAAATTCCGAACGAGACGTTTCTGAGTATCTTAGATTTTCGAGTTAGACTTTTCGTAAAGTATCTGAGAAATGTCTGAATATCTTTGTGTATTCAAAAACACTTTGAAAAGTGTCTAACAATTCCAGAAAAGATACTACAGAAGATCTTTGAATTTAAATAAGACACTTCAAGAAGTGTCTACAAATTTGTAATAAATCACTGTAAGATTTAGTGTGTCAAATGTTTGAAAGTGTCTTAGAATTTTCGTGAAACACCTTCAAAAGTGTTTTGAACACTAAAAAGTGTCGCATATTTCGGTATAAAAAACATAAAAGGATTTTAGAATTTCTAATGAGACACTTCAAGAATTGTGTTGAGATTCGATAGTGTCTTAGAATCCTAGATAAGACACTTTGAAGCGTCTTAGCATTTCGAGCAAGACACTTTCGAGTGTCTTAGAATTTCAAATAAGTCATTTCAAGAAGTGTCTTGGGCATTTCTGAATATCTTGGAACTTCGAAAAAGACAGTTTGAGCTTCTAGGATTGTCTTAAATTGTCGCATTCGTCACTTAAAAAAGTAACTTAGACGTTTGAAAGTGTCTAAAAGTTTTTATAAAACATCTCAGAAAGTGTTTTGGACATTGAAAAGTGTCTTGGAGTTCCGAATAAGGCACATTGACATTTCTTGGAATTTCAAATATGACACTTCAAGAAGTATCTTAGATATTCAAAGTCAGAAGTAGTGATTCTCATTTACCTTTCGGAGAACGATAAAATCGGCGACGTAGGTGAATATTTTCATCCAATTTTCTGCGCTTTTGAGAAATTAGTCACTCCTTTTTACATTACGTCACCGATTCAAGTTTGAAATTCCGGAAAAAATCAGACAAATTATCCTGATACACTCTATATAATAATATATGATAACAGGATAATGAATTAAAAAATGTTATTTATATGAGTCATTTTTTTCTATTTTAATAAGGTAAATATTTAAAATTTGGTATACGTATTAAAAATTCTAACTCGACAATACGCCACCCTTCTGGAACAAGAGAAAGGCACTAAGTTGCCTGTTTTCGCGAGATCTATCATTTCAGGGCACCTTATTACACGGGGCAGCCTGCCGTAGATCATCCCTCGACACTTATTGACTCTTAGCCTCGCATTGAAAAGTAGGCCCGAGTACGCGCTTACTCCATTTATTATTCCTGGCCAGGGCGATTTTTAGAGTCTCCGCGTGCAAAAATCCGGGGTCGAAGGGGAAAGGATGAAAAATGGTGGAAATTCCTTGCGCACGCGTGGCGCGTGCTATAGGAACTCGATTAGGGCTCGAGCCCACGCTCGGACGCTTGAAAAATTTGAAAGCTAACGCACGTCGACACGGTCGCGGGGCGGCGCGCAAAACGTAGCTTAATATTCGCATTTTTGTCCTCTCTCAGTGATTAAATGCCAAATCCCCGGCGTCGTTTGAGATTAAGTATGATTAAAATTTTCCCTCCCGCTGACAAGTCGCTACGTTTTCAGGACGGGAATTGACTTGATGTTAACTATTTCAGGAAATTTTCAGATAAAGTCTGCAATGAAAAAAAAATATGTAAGTTTTGTTTGGTCCAATTGAATTTTGGTTGGAGTTGAATTATTGAAAATATCAATTGTGGTGCTGTTAAACGGAAATTTTTTTTATTTGACAAGAAATGATATTTTTGATTTATATAATATAAATGAATATTTTAATTACTTGAGGTACGCTTTCCCCAAAAATATTACTCCCCAAAAAGAAGGGAGAAAAAATTTTGGGGAAAAAAATTTTTGGGGAACATTTTTCTTGGGAAAACAGTTCTGGGAAAAATGTCCCCTCACCTTTTAATTGCAATATTTCCAACTTTTTTTCAGTAAGAATCGTTGAATTTTTTAGTGGAAATTATGACGAAAACAGAACTTTTTTGTATTCTTATTGGAAAAATTGAATCAAAAATTAAGTAAGTTAAATAGCAGTAGCACATTTTTATTCTCAAAATACACGAATCGTGAAAACCACGAACATAAATGTACATCTCTTGAAACAGTTTTGTTTATATAATTTTTACAACTTGACGATAAATGAAAAAATTATTTTCAAAATATAATATCGGAAGTTGAAATCTTCCTAATTATTCAGATGTAATTAAGTTCACTCGCCAAAAATACTCATAAAATTTTTCGTTATTTTTCTTACTTATTTCAAACCTTTCATGTCAATAAATTATAAGAAAATTGAATTAAATTTCTTCCGATAAAGATCGAATTTAATCATCAATTCTCATTTAATTGCTTTTATAAAAAGTATTCAAACCTAATTAACTAAGACATTTTGAAATAAAGATTTGATTCCATCGAAGTGATACAAATATTATTCAAATATATTGAATTTTGTTTTTGGCCAAAAACATTCCTTAAACTTGAAGTCAAATATTATTCTACTTTTGAAATTGTTTCTTTAAACGTATCTAACACTCAAGTACACTATGAAAAGAGATAATATCAATTTTCCAGATCGAAATCGAATTTTCACCTGCCCCAAACTTCAAAAATTTTCTATCATTTCATTGATAAAACCTCATTGCAAAATGCAGAAACGAGGAATTTTATTCCATCCGGCGAAAAGACGCGACCGTTCTCTCCGCAAACTTATTATCCCACGGAATTTTCATGATCGAAGAAAAAAGCCCTGGAGATAATTTTAGAAATGCAAATGCCGTCTTTTTGGTATTCATGAAATGTTCAGTTCCGCCAGGCAAAACAGTCTGCCATCTGTCAAAAGCGAGTTTTCACAGGCGGAGTGGTGTTTTAAGTGCACGGCCCTCACGGTTTTGCATCGCGCCGTTGTTTCTCCGCCGAATATTGTCTTTTACGTCTGAGCCAGCTGATGCTCCGTAAGTTATCACGCTCGGGAAAGCGGAACCACCGGAAATCGGAAGTAATTTCGCGTCCCGACACTTTTCGCGAGATTCGTCACGAGCCAACGACAGCTGGCATTTATCATCGTTCGTTACATCACTTATCTTGCAACTGTCACACGATGCCATCGCCTTTTTTACGTGAAAAATTCATCCCAACACTAAAAGATTTGCTTCACTTGAAGAAATTTTTAATTTACGCAAACAAATTTGGATTCCTTACCGATTTTCCTAATTTTTAATTTTCCTAGAACTATTTTTCCAAAAACACATATTCCTGATTTTATTTTCCTAATCACATTTTATAATAATGAAATAATTTCACAAATATGCATTTTGTAAATTACAACCAGCCGCATTACTCATGAATCTAATTTTAAATCTTCGTTTATTTCTAAGATTTTGCGAAATTCGAAAATGTAAAAAATGTAGACAATTTTGTATGATTAAAAAAATTTGGAATTTTGGAAATTATAAAACTTTTCCAGAATCGTTATAAAGTCTGCAATTTTTTGAAACTTGAATTACAAAAAAAGTAGGAATTCAAAAATTTTTAACATTCCAAAAAATTTTAAAAATTTTCGCAAATTCAAATATTCTAAGTTTTTAGATATTTTTAATTTTCAATCTTAAGTACATTAAATATGACAGTAATTTTCAACGGTTCTGAACTTTGGAAATATTTCTAGAATAATATCATTGATGAAAATCTAAAAACTTAAAAAATTTTTGGATTCATGAAATTTTCAAGTTCGATTTTTCTCAATTAAAAATTTCTAATAAAGCTGTAGTTTTCCCGATTTTTCAATCGTTAATTCATTTTCAATATAAATTTTTTATATTTGTTACTGCGATGTCAATTTTTATTTCAGAATGAAAACTTGGGACATTCTTGATATGATGAAATTTTCCAAAAAAAAGCTGAAATTTTTGGATCCTAAAACTTCCAAATTCGATTTCTAAACTGTTGAATTTTTTAAAATTGATAACTCATAATCAACTGTTAATTTTGATTTTGAAAATTTTGAATTCAAATTTTTTCACTTGAAGAAATTTTTAGTTCAGGCAAACAAATTTGGATTCTCTACCGATTTTCCTAATTTTATTTTCCTGATTTTTAATTTTTCTAGAACTATTTTTCCCAAAACGCATATTCTTAATTTTATTTTCCTAATCATATTTTATGATAATGAAATAATTTCACAAATATACATTTTCTAAATTACAACCAACCGCATTACTCATGAATCTAATTTTTAATCTTCATTGATTTCTAAGATTTTAGAAAATTTGAAAAAAAAAAAAAATGTGGAAAATTTTGTACGATTAAAAAAATTTAGAATTTTGTTAACATCAAAAATATTGCACGTTGTTGACAACTTAGAAACTTTTAGAAATCTTAGAGATAATGGAATTTACAGAACATTGAAAACTTTCGGTTTTTGCATTTCTAAATTTTTTAAATTTCATACACGAAAACGAGGAATTTTTAATAACTTAAAAAAGTTTGGAAATTTTGGAAAATTTTTCCAAAATCGTTATAAAGTCTTCAATTTTTTGAAACTTGAATTATAAAAAAATAGAAAATTCAAAATTTTTTAACATTCCCAAAAAATTTGAAAAATTTTCGCAAATTCAAATATTCTCGGTTTTTAGATATTTTCAATTTTCAATCTTAAGTACATTAAATATGTCAGTAATTTTCAACGATTTTGAACTTTTGAAACATTTCTAGAATAATATCATTGATAAAAATCTAAAAACTTAAAAAATTTTTGGATTCATGAAATTTTCAAGTTCGATTTTTCTCAATTAAAAATTTCTAATAAATTTGTAGTTTTCCCGATTTTTCAATCATTAATTTATTTTCAATATAAATTTTTTATATTCGTTATTGCGATGTCAATTTTTAATTCAGAATGAAAACTTGGAAAATTCTTGTTATGATGAAATTTTCCAACAAAAAACCTGAAATTTTTGGATCCTAAAACTTCCAAATTTGTTTTCTAAACTGTTGGATTTTGACAAATTTTCAATTTTTTAACATTGATAATTCATAACCAAATGTTAATTTTCATTTTTTGAATTTTGAATTCAAATTTCAATTAAATATATCAAAATAAAATCTTAGGAAAATTGAGAAACTATAGAAACAATGGAATTTTCAGAAATTCCAAAACTGTAGAAAGGAAAATCATGAGAATTTTTGACATCTTAAAGAATTCGGGAAATTATCATATTTCGGAAATTCTTATACAGTTTTCGATTTCTTAAAACTGAGGTTTTGAAAAAATAGACGATTTTGTGAAAATTTCAACATTACCGAAAATTTTGAAACATTTTTGCGAATTAAATAATATTTTACTTTTAATTTCAAGTCTAAAATTCATTATAAATGTCAGTAATTTTCAACGATTTTAAAATAAACAAAAACTTATAATAGAATGCAATTTTTTAAATCCAAAAACTTGAGAATTATTGGGTTATATTTTGCTATATCATTTATTTTTTCATAATCATTTATCAATTTTTTCTAAGCCCACAAAACTCATTTTTCCCCCATCGGGGCACTTTGACACCCAGGGTCCCGATTCTAAGTGCCCCATTTGCCCCCCTCTCTGACTCTAGAGCAACGGCCATAAATATCCTCCCCTCCCCTATTCCTCCCCCTGCCCCCGCTGCCGCAGATCGTATCGGCCTTTGTCCCACGCGCGCTCGCGGCGCCGAAAATCCCGGCCCTAAATCGCGCGATTCTCGCGACAGGGCAACAAACGTCTGCTCGCCCTCGGTAACTTGCAAATCTTCCCCGTGGAAAGTGGCGCCCTTTTCGAGGGCGAAAAGAAGAAGCGAGCCCGACGCAAATGCGCGCGGCTTAAACGTTTATATCGCAGGGGACGACGAGATTTGCGGAGCGTTTTCTGGCCGAGAATTATAGGCGAGGGAAGATCCGTTTGGACTGATACAATCGACAAATTTCGGGAGAAAAAATATGCCGGTCGGGGGGAAAATGAAACGAGGGGGGCGTGATGAGAAAAATATCTAAACGTAGATCAGCGGTGACGGGTAGTCTCACTGAGCCGCTAAAGTGCTCCAGACGCCGGCACTCGAGGCCGATAATCGCGGCCGAGGATTGAGCGGGGCGATACAGTCGAGGCTGTGGAAAATCCGTAAATCCGAGTCATTTCAACAACGCTAGGTTTCTCTTCATTAAAAATGCGAATGAAATTTGATCTGAATTCATTTTTGTCAAATAATTAAAAGTCCGTAATCCAGCACTATATTCCATCCTTTATTTTTTTTCTCCAAGCCAATAATATAATTATACAAAAAACAAAATTCCATTTAATCATTACTCACGCACATCATTTGGCCGTCATATTGACATATATGATTATTTTCCAGAACATTTATACCATTTCTCGTCTCTGTAATTATACTATTTAAAATCATAAAATGAAAATGAACAAATATAAAAATTTTTCACGAAATCGAAACTCCACAACTTTCATACTAATCACAATCAGTGGCGATTCTAGGATTTGATTTTCGGAATGGCTACAATTCGTCATTGAATTTTTTGCGAATATAACCAGTAGCGTAACTACACCTGCTTTGGATGTGTTTCACTCCGGAAAATAGGCCCCCTACCTTCATAGCTCCTGCCCAAACACAATGAATTTCGGCTTTTTTAAAGTTTTAAGATACTCAAAAATGTCTAAGACACTTTCAAGTGTCTTATTCAGAATTCTAAGACATTCTCTAATATCCATGATACTTGGTAAAGTGTCTTATTCAAAATTCTGAGACACTTCAATATGCCTCATTCAGAATATTAAGGCACTTTTAATCTTCTAAGACATTTCTCGAATTGTCTTATTCAAAATTTGCATACACTTCAGAAAAAGCCTTAATTGAAATTTTAAAACCATTTGAAGTATCTTTATCGAAAATCCAAAACACTTTCAAACGTCTCAGACACTTATTGTTAGTCACAAAGTGTCTTTTTCAAAGGTCCAATATATTTAAAAACATTGCCCAAAAAACTTCTTAAGATGTCTTATTTAAAATTCTAAGACACTTTTAAGTGTCTTTTTTGACATCCTTTGACACTCTCGAATATCCAAGACACTCCTCAAAGTGTCTTATTCAAATTTCAAAGACAATTCAATGTGTCTTATTCGGAATTATAAGGAACTTTTGAATTCCCAAAAAACTTCTAAAGGTGATTTATTTGTATTTCCGGACACTTTCAAATATCTAAGACACTTTATAAAGTGCCTTATTCAAAATTTGAGGACTTTTTATAGTATCTTTTTCGGAATTTCAAGACACTCTTCAATGTCCTAGTCTCTTATCAAGTGTCTTTTTCATAATTCTAAGATATTTAGAAACGTCTAAAGCACTTCTGAACATGTGTTTATTTAAAATACTAAGACACTTCGGAGTGTCTCATTCGGAGTTGTTATACTCTCTCTCATAACGAACACTCATAGAAGTGTCTTATTTTAATTTCTAAGACACACGAATGTGTCATATTTGGAATTCCAAGACACTTGTTAACGCCCAAGACACTTCTTGAAGTGTCTTATAAGAGCTTTGAAGACACTTTTCGAAGTCTCTTTGATACTTTAGAAAGTGCCTCATTTGAAATTCGGAAACCTTTTGAAGTATATATTTCAAAATTCTTAAATACTCTCAAATGTTAAGACACTTCTCAAGAAGCGTTATTTGAAATTCTAATACACGTCGGAGTGTCTGATACTGAATTTTTAGACTTTCTCGACTATCTTAGACACTTTTTAAAGTGTCTTATTCGATATTCTAAGACACTTCAATGTATCTTATTCGGAATTCTAAGATTATTTCAAATTAACAAGAAAATTTCAAAATGTTTTATTCGAATTCCACAAAGCGTCTTTTTCAAAGATCAATATATTTAGAAAGATTGCCCGAAAAAACTTTTCAAGATGTCTTATTTAAAACTCTAAGACACTTTTAAGTGTCTTTTTCGAAATTCTTTGACACCCTTGAATATCTAAGACACTCCTCAAAGTGTCATGTTCAAATTTCAAAGACACTTCAATGTGTCTTATTCGGAGTTATAAGAAACTTTTGAAATTCCAAGAAACTTCCAAAGTTCATTTATTTGTATTTCCAGACACTTTCAAACGTCTAAGACGCTTTAGAAAGTGCTTTATTCGAAGTTTCAGGACTTTTTTCAGTATCTTTTTCGGAACTTCAAGACACTCTTCAATGCCTTAGTCTCTTATCAAGTGTCTTTTTCAAGCTTCCAAGATATTGAGAAACGTTTAAAGTACTTCTCAAGATGTCTTATAAGAAATTCTAAGACACGTAAGAGTATCACGTTCGGAATTTTTATACACTCTCTTATATCCAAAACACTCATCGAAGTGTCTTATTTTTATTTCTAAGACACTTAAAAGTGCCATATTCGGAATTCCAAGACACTTGTGCACGTCTAAGACACTTCTTGGAGTGTCTTATTAGAGCAATGAAGACACTTTTCGAAGTCTCTTTCACATTTTCGAAGGTGCCTCATTTGAAATTTACCTTTTGAGGTATATATTTCAAAATTCTTAGACACTCTCAAATGTTAAGACACTTCTCAAGAAGTGTTATTTGAGATTTTAATACACGTCGGAGTGTATGATACTGAATTTTTAGACTCTCTCGAATATCTTAGACACTCCTTAAAGTGTCTTATTCGATATTCTAAAACACTTCATTGTATCTTATTCGGAATTCTAAGATTATTTTAAATTAACAAGAAAATTTCAAAGTGTTTTATTCAAATTCCACAAAGCGTCTTCTTCAAAGATCAATATATTTAGAAAGTTCATTTATTTGTATTTCCAGACACTTTCAAACGTCTAAGATGCTTTAGAAAGTGCTTTATTCGAAGTTTCAGGACTTTTTTCAGTATCTTTTTCGGAACTTCAAGACCCTCTTCAATGTCTTAGTCTCTTATCAAGTGTCTTTTTCAAGCTTCCAAGATATTGAGAAACGTATAAAGTACTTCTCAAGATGTCTTATTTGAAATTCTGAGACACTTAAATGTGTCATATTCAGAATTCCAAGACACTTGTTAACGTTTAAGACGCTTCTTGGTGTGTCTTATTAGAGCTATAGACACACTTTCGAAAGTGCCTGATTTGAAATTTGGAAACCTTTTGAAGTATCTATTTTAAAATTCTTAGACACTCTCAAATGCCAAGGCACTTCTCCAGAAGTCTTATTTGAAATTATAAAACACGTCGGAGTGTCTGATACGGAATTTTTTGGCTCTCTTAAATATCTTAGACACTCCTTAAAGTGTCTTTTTTGATATTCTAAAACACTTCAATGTATCTTATTCTGAATTCAAAGACTCTTTCAAATTAACAAGATACTATAAAAGTGTTTTATTTAAATTCCAAGACACTGTAAATGTCTATGACGCTTCTCGAAGTGCCTTATCAAAAATTCAAAGACACTTTTCGAAGTCTCTGAAACACTTTAGAAAGTTCCTCATTCTGAATTTGAAGACCTTTCAAAGTATCTTTTCAGGAATTCTAAGACACTTCTAAATGTTTTGGACACTTAGATGAGTGTTTTTTCCAGAATCAAGATATTCAAAAATGTCTAAGACACTTCTAAAAATGTTTTATTTCAAATATAAAGACACTTTCTGAAAATCTTATAATTGTTCTGTTACATTGTAGGTAACTTGTAAATTCATTACTATCAATTACAATAACATTGTCGATTGTCTTGTAACATTGTCATACGTAAATATAATACCTCGTATTCGCACGTACAGGTATTTTAAAATTGCCTTTTTTTCTAGGTCAATGCTTTTCACTATTTATAAAATTCATTCAAAAAATCGAAATTTCTTCCGTTCTCTTCCGTTTCTGCTGGTTTTTTTTTTTTTTTTTTGGGGTGGGGGGGCTTTAGCCCTTACAGCCCACCCTCTGGACACGCCACTGATCACAATCTCACTTAACTTCCATAAAACACAATTTTCAACAATTTATCATAATTGGCTTCATTAAGCGATCAAAAAAATCAAAATATAATTTTTCCTATCCCTGATAAACCGCCCCAACGATTCATCATGACTCGTTGAAAAATCCAATACCCGAGATATTTCAATGAAGTACATTTCACAAGTGAGAAATTCCTTCAACTCCAGCGTCTCGCGGGACGTTCCTCTGGGTGCGAAACAAGACAGGACACCGTCATTACTCTTAATAGGAAGTTGCGCTTTCACCCCTTGGCGCCCCCGACCAACGGAGAAAGTGCGGCACGGATTAATATTAATTAAGGGCGCTTTTATTAAATCAGCGCTTGACATTAGCCTTGTTTCTACACGCCAAAACACGCCAGGCGTCTTGCATAAACCGTGTCTACCGGAAGAACGGCTTTAATACAGCTTCGCTGCTCCTTTCGAGACGTCCGCTCTGTGACGGATGCTCTTGCCTCGCATTCTCGCTGTCTCGCACCCCCGCAATCGCCAAGCGAATACGCCATTTTCCGGCGTCTCTCAACACCATGCATCGCCAAGTTTTTCCTGGATTTGGGAAAATGGCGAGGTGAGAAAGTTATACAGGATTCACGAATGGATTTGGTGAAAAAAAAATTTAGCCTGGGAAGTAATGAAAATTATCTTGAGTCGAAAGATCATATTCATTTCAACTTCTTTGACTGTATTTTAGACTTTGTTCTCATTTAAAACTATGTTTTAATAAATAATTTGCTTAAGTTTATATTTCGATAATTTCATCAAATCAGACTTTACAAAACTTCCACGTTTTTTACTCTCTACCCATCATTTTTCAGTTTTTTTTCTCAATAACCAAAATAAGTTCAATTTTTAATTATAATTTTTTAATTGTAATCTCACAATCTTCAGAATAAAATGTGTAAAACTATCTGTAATTTAAAGAGAATTCGAAAAAAACGATGACGCCAAAGGCAATTTCTTTTCGTTCTTTCAAGAGCTTGCGATTCTTTTCCCGTTTTCTCCCCTTTCTTTTACAGCCTATCAGCCAATCTCCCACTCCACTCTTCGACATCGCGGGACACAGTAATCTGAAAAATTACGTTTTTATTCATGAAGCCCATCTAATCCGATCGGCCGTGAAAAAAGCTTGCCCTCGGCATTGTTGAAGCGAACGATTCAATCGCAATCCGTTTTAAATTCTGACTCCAAAAAGTGACTATTCCTCACTGGCAAACCAAGTTCATTCGTAGCTCAACATAACTGAATTTATTCACCCGTAACCGACATAAATCAAAAATTAAATGAACTTTTTCAATTTTATTAAGTATTTTCTTTGTATTTACCATTAATAAATAATAATGTTTTTCTTATTATTTAGATAAATCACAATGAAATAAATAGCCGGTCCAACAATTGAAAATTTATATCTGTTATACCTTCATTTTCCCACTCTGTATTGGAACTGTTCTTCAAGTGGAAATTCGGGGGAGATCTCCATAGATCGCTGCATATTTAACGTGACCCGCAATGAATAATTGAATGGCGTTGGCGCCAGACGTTTGTATCGTGCTCGTTACTATAACTGCGATCCTGAATGATTCAAGGTGGCTCCGACTTTTCCGAGCGAGCGACGCTGCGCCTTTTTCCGCCGACTCTTTCTGGCAAGGCAGCGCCGCCGCCGTCCGCCCCAACGTGACTCGTTTCCCTGATTCGTTTAGCCATCTTTTCACTTTGTGCTCCGTTCCGCGCCCTCTAATCGCTCGGACAATAACATCAACTTTTATCTAATGACCTAAGGAAAGAGACATTCTCCGTTTGGGAAATGCACTTTGCAAGAACCTTATGATAGTGCTTTATTTTTTTTAGACGTGTTTTTTTTAGGAAAAAAAATACTAGGGACTGTTTGGTAATTCATTTTATTCAACGCCGTGTGGAACAGGCCACTTTTCTACACATTGTTGAATAAAATACAGTCCTTGAATAGCGTGGAACAATTTTTTTTAACAAATCTGAGATTCATTAAAAAAACTTTTCCACACTAGTAAAGAAATATACTATTCATAAACAAGATCAAAAAAACTTCATGCGTCGTTTACGTAACAGCAAACATTTGACAATCCTTACGTGATGGATTTATTCTGAACTTAAATTCGAATTAAAAAAAAATTTCAAGCAAACAAGTCTGATTTTTAAATGTGAATCAATCAAATATAACTGATTTTCAGTCGAATTTGACAGATTTAATTAAAATGAATACCGTTACAACGAATCAGTGAAACTCAACAGATCAAATAAGTCAGATTGACAGATAAATTTGATAGAAATGTAGGTCAATGATGTTCTTGAATTTTTGGCTTAAATAACATTTGTTATTCTGGAAAAATGAATATTTTACTTTTCAGTCGAAAATCATTGCATAAAAATATGATAAAAAAATATTCATATTCGTTCGAATTTTGAATTTAAAGTTAATACTTATTAATCACTCGATAATGATTAGGAATAAATTATTATTAATTATTCAGTAAAGTTTTCTGTTTTATTGATGCAATTTCCATTATTTCTCACACGAAATAGATTTTTATCATCTTCGGACATTTAATATTTCCTGCCTTGACCAAAGTTTTTATTTTTATAGAATATGAATATCATGGTTTTTAAATAGTTCAACTGTATAAATATTATTAGTAAAACATTTTAGGACATTGGTAATCTATGGTGTTTTTTGAATAATCTACTTAAAGTGAGGAATGAGAATTTATTTAAAAATTTATTGGCTAGACAAATAAATTATGAACCTAATAAATAATAATATAATTGATGGATTTAAATGAAGAAAAAAATTTTGAGTTTGAGAAGATTTAATTGATTTATTACAAAATAAAGAATAATCAAAGAAAGATAATCATTGATTAAATTATTTATTTTTTAATTACCTTAATAACTTATGAATTCATAAATGACTTAACTAATTATGGATATTATAGAATTTTATTTAAATTCCAACTATTATCCGTTTAATACAAGACAACAGTGAATAAAAAATATTCGATTTTTTTTCGATAAATTTGTTTCTCAATAATCTAATCATAAATGCTTTGTACCACATGGAAACATTTAAATATCTGTTTCTGCGCAAAAAAAGATACCTAAATTTATAGAATTATTAAAGTTTTCTATTTTATTAATAAAATTCCTTTCATTCCTTACACAAAACAGATTTTTATCAACTTCTGACATTTTATATTCCCTGCATTCACAAAAGTTGGAATTATTATAGAATATACATTTCTTTGTTTACAAATAGTTTAACTGTCTAAAAATTTATAGTTAAACATTTTCAGATAATTTTAATTTACGATATTTTTTGAATATTCCACTTTAAGCGAAAAATAAGAATTCATTTACGACATTTATTGGCTCGACAAATGATTTATGAAGGTAATAAGTAATTAAATAAATAATCGATTGAAATAAAGAAAAAAAAAATCTGAGTTTAGGAAGATTGAATTGATTTATTACAAAACAAAGAATAATCAAAGAATGTATGATCATTTGTTTAATTATTGATATAATTATTACATGAATAATCTATAAACTCATGAATTACTTTTTAAATTATGAATATTATGGAACTTTATTGAAATTCCAATTATTATCTGTTTGAAACAAGACATCACTTAATAAAAAATATTTATTAATTTTTTGATAAATTTGTTTTAATTTCCTTATTTCATTCATGAATCAATTTTTCAGTATTAATAAATATATATTTATAATATATAAATAATTGTCAAAATATTTATAATTAAACATTTTCAGACAATTGTAATTTACGATAATTTTTGAATATTCAACATCAACTTAAAAATTAGAATTTATTAACAAAATTTATTAGCTGGATTAAATATATTTAAATTAAATTTATTATTTATTATTACGATCAAATGACAATTGATAGATGAAATAAAGAAAACAAATATAAGTTTAATAAGATAAAATTGATTTATTAAAAAATGCAGAATAATGAAAGAAAAGATAATCATTTATTTTATTATTTATTGATGAATGTTTGAATGACTTAACAATTATAGATGCTATAGTATTTTAATAAACTTTCAATTATTTATTATTTGTTCAAAACAAAACAAGCTTAATACAAAATATAGAATTATTTTGCGATAAATTTGTTTCTTAATTATTTAATTATAAATGTCTTTCAGTACTTATATTGTTACATTTAAATATCTCTTTTTGCGCAGAAAGATACTTTAATTTATGAAATCAGTAAAGTTTTCTATTTCATTTATGAAATTACTTTTATTCCTCACACAAAACAGATTATTATCATCTTCAGACTCTTATATTTCCTTCCACGACGGAAGTTTGAATTTTTAGAGAATATACGTTTCTTTGTTTTCAAATAGTTTAATCATTTAAATATTTGTAGTTAAACATATTCGGATAATTGTAATTTACGATATTTTTCGAATATTCAACTTTAACTGAAAAATGAGAATTGATTTACAAAATTAATTGGCTGGACAAATGATTTATGAAGCTAATAAATGATTAAATAATTGATAGATTCAAATAAAGAAAAAAAATTCAAGTTTAAGAAGATTAAATTAATTCATTACAGAATATAGTATAAATCAAAGAGTTTATGATCATTTATTTAATTATTGATATAATAATTACATGAATAATAATTGAATTCATGAATTACCTAATGAGTTATGGATATTATTGAATTGTATTGAAATTCCAATTTTTATCTGTTTAATACAAGACATCAGTTAATAAAAAATATTTAATCATTTATTGATAAATTTGTTTTTGATTTCTTATTTCATTCATAAATCAATTCTTTAATATTTATTGTTTCATTTTATATCGTAAGTTCATAAATTTGAGAATACACAACCGAATTATTTATTATGCAATTAATAAATCGGTAATGTCAAATACATAAATTCCAACAAATTTTATGCCATTCTTGTTCTGTCCATATTTGCTTATTGAGCTATACAATTTTTATGGGTTAATTTATCAGTAGCACAAAACTAACGGATCTTTCATTGACATATTTAATCAGTTAAAATTTGACTGATTCAGATTTAGAGAATCAGGCCCGTGCGCAGGTTTCTTCCGTCCTTGTCTTACTTTACCTCTGAGCGCGAACGTTAGAGAAAGATCAAGGGAGGGGTTTTGACCCCCTCCTTGTGTCTTTCTCTAACGTTCGCGCTCAGAGGTGACGTATGACAAGGACGGATGCGATGTTTTTCATTAGAGCTACCGAAAACCAATATTTTCAAGCACTAATTTCTCTTTTTAAAATCCTGCAAAAAAGTGATCGTTATGGCAACCCACATTCGCGTATACCAGTAGACTTTTTTTTATTGCTAGGAATTGAGAACGAAATCAGAGCTTCATTGTTCTCACACAAAGTTCAACATTTAAATGATGCGAACCGTGAAAAGGTCGAATTTCGGCTCGTATCGACAGAGCAGAAACTCGAATGCCCTGTAGCACAGATAAGTACTGTGTATGCAGTTTGCAGTCAGGGTTTCTTGCACGCTTCATGTAATCCCGCTTCATTTGGACTGAATGTTTCTCTCTTCCACCATCCCAAGTAGTTTTGTTGAGCGTTCGGAAATCCTAGAGTTTGGGGCTAATTACACTGCATTTCCTCTGGTGACTCAAAATCTGCAATAAATGCCAATAATTACATTCCACAAAAAACGACTTTATTTTGAAAAGTCTTAACTTAACTTTCTCAAATCATTTTGGGAGCACTCAAAAACCTTCAATAAATGACTGGTTCGCTTAGGAAAATCGGTATGAAAAATCTTGGAAAAACTTTGAATTCGAGTACGAGTGAAAAATAAGTGAAAGTTGCCGTAGTTTAGGATTCAGGAAACGGCGAAACTTGTCGATTTTGGATAGTGATTCGGGACTTTATCACTGCGTCGAGACGTCAATCGTCGCGTTCTTGCCGGGATTTATTGCACGAGCGTATAAACCCTGCACAGGCAATTTACATTCCCGTCTACACGCGTCTGTTTTTCCCGTGTCAATTCGGCGCGATCTCCTCGAGACGTCTCCTTTAGACGAGCCGACATTACCGGGCTCTACGTGCTAAGAGCAAATGAACGTCAAAGTTCGTGATGAAAAATTACATGCTTCGTGGCAAGTAGTACGAAAGAGAGAAACATTTCTGACGTCCTTCTTCGGAATATACTATTCAGCACCTGATTGACTGCCCAAACGAATTTTCTACTTTTCGATTTATTCTCAAACTTCCCGAATGTTGAATTATCATAATAATCAATCAATTTTATCAGTTTACAATCTTACAACATAAAATTGAACAATGAATATTTAAAAATTAATTCATTAATGAAATAAGAAATTAAAACAAAGTTATTAAAAAATTATAAAATATTTTTAATTAATTGATGACTTGTTTTAAACAGATAATAATTGGAATTTCAATAAAATTCTCTAATAACGATAATTCATTTCGTAATTCATGAATGGATAAATTATTCATGTAATTATTATATCAATAACCAAATTATGATTATAGATTCTTCGATTATTCTTCATTTTGCAATAAATCAATTTAATGTTCTTAAACTTAAATTAATTTTCTTTATTATATCTATAAATTATTCAATTATTTATTAGCTTCATAAATAATTTGTCCAGCCAATGAATTTTGTGAATAAATTCTCATTTTTCAGTTAAAATTGGATATTCAAAAAATATCGTAAATTATAATTGTCCGAAAATGTTAGACTATAAATATTAAGACAGTTAAACTATATATAAACAAGGAATTGATATTCTATAATATATAAATTAAAACTTTTGTAAAGGCAGGAAATACAAAATGTCTGAAGATGACGAAAATCTGTTTTATGCAAGGAATGAAAGGAATTTCATTATTAAAATAGAAAATATTACTAATTTTAACAATTCCAACAAATTTAAACAACATTTGTTGGAATTTATGTATTTAACATTACCGATTTATTAATTGCATGATTAATAATACGGTTCTGTATTCTGAAATTTATAATTTTACGCTATAAAATGAAACGATGAATATTGAAAAATTGATTCATGAATGAAATAAGAAATTTTAAACAAATTTAAAAAAAAAAATAAAATTTTTTTTTCTTAAGTGATGTCTTGTTTTAAACAGTAAAGAATTAGAACTTTAAAATAATCCTATAATATCCATAATTCATTTTGTTATTCATGAATGCATAAATTATTCATGTAATTATTTTGAAAATAATTTAATAAATGATCATACATTCTTTGATGATTCTTCATTTTGTAATAAATCAATTTAATCTTTTCAAACTCAAATTTTTTTCTTTATTTAAATCTATTATGTATTCAATTATTTATAAGCTTCATTAATCATTTGTCCAGCCAATAAATTTTGTAAATAAATTCTCATTTTTCAGTTAAAGTTGAATATTCGAAAAATATCGTAAATTACAACTATCCGAATATGTGTAACTATAAATATTTAAATAATTAAACTATTTAAAAACAAAGAAATTTATATTCTATAAAAATTGAAACTTTTGTGAAGGCAGGAAATGTATCATGTCTGAAGATGATAAAAATATTTTTTCCCATGCATCCACAAAAAGGCCACTTTTTTTGCATGGAATGCAGGAACAAAATCCACTTTTTGGGGTACTCACGAATAAATCATTCTTCCCTAGGGAAATATTAATAAATCACTGATA
>JAPYZL010122975.1:0-28490 GCA_030522825.1 Platygaster orseoliae
GAACATGATCACATATTTTCAAGTTTCGAGAATATTCTAGAAAAGAAAAGAAACTTCGAATTTTTTTTCTACGAACTTTTCCTACAACCTGATATTTCTTTAAATACTACAAATTTTGAAAAAAGTTATTGAATTAGTGACAGTTCGTAACATTTTCTATTTATATTGATTTTTTAATTACTCACGATTATACAAATTTATCGAATTTCAAAAATTTGATAAAAAATTATTTTATTCCTGGAAATTTTATTAGGATTAATCGAACTTATTAAGACTTTCCGTAATTTTTCAAAATATTGAAGTTGTTTAAGGTAGTATTATTTTAAAAAAATTTACTATACATATTCCAGGAAATGTAATATTTATAACTATTTTTGAAAATACTACAAACTACAAAAAAAAATATCATTAAATAATTGACAGTTCCTAACATTTTTGTATTTTTATTAATTTTTCAAAAACCTACCACTATACAAACTTTCCAAATTTCAAATATTTAGAAAACATTTTTTTTTTTTGGAAACTCTATTAGGAGTTATCCAACTCATTAAGAGTTTTAGTAATTTTAAAAGTATTGAAGTTGTTGAAAATAGTATAATAAATAAAAAACTTTATCATTTAAATGCCAAGATAAATAATATTAATATGGTAATATTCCTTTAAATACTACAAATTTCGAAAAAAGTGATTAAATTAGTGACAGTTCATAACATTTTCTATTTTGAATAATTTTTCAAATACTCATTATTATACAAACTTATAAAATTTAAAAAATTTGATAAAAAAATTTTTTTTCCTGGAAAGTCTACTTAGATTTATCGAACTTATTACGACTTTTTATAATTTTTTAAAGTATTGAAGTTGTTTGAGGTACTATTTTATAAAAAATTTATCATACATATTCCAAAAAATATAATATTCATAACAATTTTTTAAAATACTACAAATTTCAAAAAATATCATCAAATAATTGACAGTTGCTAACATTTTTATATTTTTAATAATTCTTCAAATACCAACGATTGTACAGACTTTTCGAATTTTAAAAATAAATGAAAATTTATCTAACTCTTTTTCCGAAATTTTTTAATACTTTACGAGTTTTTTAGATTTTTATCGAAAAATACATAAACATGATCATGCATTTTTTGTACAAAATATGATAAAACAAACGACCACTTTTTTCTTGTTGCTAAAATCTCCATTACATATAACAAAAAAAATAAATAAATAAATAAATAATTTTATATATATAGTCAATTGTCTCCCTTCAACAGTGTAAAATAAAAACATCAGAGTATTTCAATGAACGTGTAAATAAAAAACAAACATCGAAATGTCCTATTTCAGTTTTATATTGACATAACTTTGATCAAAACCTCGATGAAACAGTTTC
Organism: Platygaster orseoliae; assembly: GCA_030522825.1. Lineage (NCBI taxonomy): Eukaryota > Metazoa > Arthropoda > Insecta > Hymenoptera > Platygastridae > Platygaster > Platygaster orseoliae. The sequence goes on from JAPYZL010122975.1 coordinate 1,397, forward strand.
TACACCTTGAAAACGTGGTTTTCACAACCATCTAAATAAAAAAGTAATTCCTAATCACATTCAAGGTTTACTTAACCATACACAACTAGATACTCATATAAACAACTGCATTGATATAATAATCTACTTACACAACCTACAAATATGGCAGCACCAACAATAAGCATAGATGGCACAAATAAAAAAAAAAGTGCATTATTGTCACAACCATACGTAAATGAAAAACCTTATACTCTATATTTTTCTCTCCGGAGGAACTTTTTAGAATCCATGCAAATCCTTACAATAAGGGGAAGGGGGTCGGAGCGGCACCCGAGGAAGCCAAACTCAGCGCGGGCGTCTTCGGCTCAATTAAATGATCGTCTTCTCCTCTTCGAGGGCCTCGGCCATTAATTTCGAAACACGAGAACAAAGGTTCTCTACTTGGATATTCCTGGCTTGATCTTTTTTCCTCTTCCCTTGACTTGTTTCTGCTCTTCTCGCTCACTCTCGTGCATTCTGCAAAACGATGCAAAAGGATATGTACAAGTAACGAGAGCGACGGAGACGGGGTAGAAGAGGGGAAATGGCAACCTGTTTCTCTTTTACCGCGGTAGCAAGAGGAGGCATAAGCTTGCCCTCACACCGAGCTTCCTCCGGCATTAATATTCTCGCGAGGCCAAATGTTCGCCTTTCAGGCGTGGCTTCTTATTTCTTAACTGTACTAACCCGGTCGTCTTTTTTTTAGTCGTTGCGTTTTCTTCCTTTAGCAAGCTCGAGATTTTTATGCACAGGGCATGTATGGAGTTCAAGTAAGTTTGACGAGGGAGGAAGTAGTGGGAGGAAGACCTTGTTTTTGAATTGTTTTTTTTTGTATTTTATAGTATTTTTTTACAAGATTTGTGAATATGTATCCCGACTTATTGAAAATTCCTAATGAAAAAAAGTTTTTTTCCACACGCTCAAGCGATGCAAAACTGGGATTTCCACACATTGTTGAATGAAATATAGTTCTTGACTAGTGGGAAACAATTTTTTTAACTAATCTGATTACAACGCTCATCTTCAGCTCGCGTTGTAACTCTTAAATTCGTTAGAAAGACTTTTCCACACTAGTGAAGAAATATACTATTATTTTCTGTAAAGAATATCTAAAAAAATTAAATAGTTCTGGAAAAAGACGAAAATTTTTTCTGAATTCGAGGTGTTTAAAGATAATTTGAAAAACTTTCAACAGTTTGTGGTACGTTTTAAATTCGAAAAGTGCGAATGTAAGAATTTTTTGAGAATGTTAGAGATTGTCAGACGATACTAAAAAATTAGATGAGTTTCTAAAATTTGAAACAATGTTATGAAATTTCTGTAAATAAAGTTTTATAAACATATATGTCTTCAAAGTATGCATAATTTTCTTATTTTCATTTATGGGTGTACATCTGATAAATAAATAGGAAATTTCGAAAATTACAAGAAATTCAAAAAAGTTTTCTAGAATCAAAGAAAATTTGAAGAGTTGAAAATTTTTGAATAATAAAAGAACATTCAAAGTTATCAAGATTACGTGTAGTTTTTGAAAATTCTAAAAATTTGTGTAATTTTGAATAATTTTTACGAACTTGTTGGATTGCCTTTACTATCATATTTCTTTCAAGCATAGATATGATAAGATTCTTTCATTTTGAAATTACAATCTTATAAACTTGAATAGTATCTTAAAAGTGTAAAAAATTTGTATAAGCTAATAAAAATTTTCTGAAATTTGTAAAGTTTCGAAAAGTTAGTGATACGTTTCAAGTTCTGAAAGTTGCTGAAAATTAAAATATTGAAAAAAATTACGATTATTCATATTTCCAAAAACTTGTGTGAAGGTTAATAAATTTCAGGAAAAATGTATAAGAGTCGTAAGTTGTGTTTCCTAATATAATTTCATTAAAATTCTTTGTGGTCATGTTTTATAAATTTTCCAACGAAGAGTCAAAAAATTTTTAAGGTATAAAAAATAATAGAAAATCTTCATAAGTTAGACGAATTCCGAAGAAATTGAACAAGTTTTGAATGTATCGTATAACGTTTGAAATTTTTTAAACTTCAGAAAATTAAAAAACATTGAAAACGTTAGGATCGTTGATCGATAATTACAAAATTTATTTCAGAAAATAAGAAAAAATTTGTACAATGTAAGGATATGTACATAAATTGTTCAGAATGTGTTTATCACTATATTCTTTTAAAATACGCATTGTAATGTTTGCTCTTTTTATTTATAATAATTATCAAATTACTTTTGAATTATTTTAATTAATTCAAATAATTACAAAATTTATAAGGGGTTGAAAATCTCGTAATATAGTCGGAATTATATGGTGGTAAAAATTTCAAGTATTCGAAAAACGTGTCAAATTTTAATGGTTGTCTAAAGCTTTCCAAAAATCGAAAAATTTGCAGAATTCTAAAAAACTTTCATAAATTTTGTAAATACTGTTTGTTATTACATTGATGTGGTACATAGATGTTTTTTTCATTTTTCGATAAATACGGAACTTGAATCGAATAAAATTTTAAAATACACTTGAAATGTAAAATAAGGAAAATAAAAAAAATGAACACATATTTTCTCTTTTTCTGATAGACTGAAAATTTCTGCAGATTGAGAGGTTTCAAAAAAATGATGTGACGTCACTGTCAATAAATTAACAATTGAAATTTATATGGATCTCCACGTCACACCTCCCACTCTATATTTTCAAAAACTTTCTATATCTTACAGTTCTCAATTAATTGATAAATGAAAAAATAAGTATCAATTTTTTTCAGTTGTTCAACAGATGAATATCACAGAATTTTTGTTTCCAAGTTCCCTATTTCTGGAAATTTTGAAAGGTATAATAATGTTACCTAAAATCGTAATTTGAGAAAAAATTCTATAAAATTTTAATGGTTTTGAAAAGTTCGCATGATGTTTGTAATTTCGAATAAAAAAAAAAACAATAAATATATATTCATGTTTTAGTATTTCAGAAAATGCTGATCAATTTTTTGGATTCCAGAGAATCAAAAGAATTTCTCAAAATTATAGAAATATTCTCATATTATAAGAGTTCTTAGCAATCAAAGAATGGTTTTTCCTTTTTTTGAAAACTTAAATACAAAACTATGATTTCAGAAAACACTTGATAATTTTGTAAATTTCAATCGTTTTTGAATATTTTGTAAAACTTTTCTTTCTTAATTGCTGCATTTTAACGTACATATTTTATAATAGAATTATTATAAATAATTTATACATCCTGCATCTAATTTCGATCTGGCATTACGATAATACCACGAAACAATTTTTTTCAATAAAAATCATTGCACTGTCAGTCAACTCAAAATCTTCTTTATTTTCCCAAGTGTCATAATTATGATAATGAAAGATCTAATTTTTATCGACTCGAAAAGAGCTAACTCACCAGATTTGATACAAGAGTAAGCCTCCTCTCCCGATATCAACCTCAATTTCACTTTTACCAGAAACTCAACATCAATTCTCCTCGTTTCCTTCCTTCCCCAATTTCGTATTACTCCAAGTTCACATTCGCATCCCTGGGTTACCAAAATATCCAACTTGACCCCGATGTCATGTCAACCCCAATCCGCGTTAACCCCCCCCCCCTCCAACCCCCTAAATCGACGAGAATCATAAATTCGCCAGATAGAAGCGAAACATGTTTATTCTAGGTGTGCCAGCCCCGGGCTCTCCACATTTCGAAACGTCGTTCGTGTCATTCTCTTTTTCTGTCTACTGCTCTCAACTCCGTCATCAGCATATTCATAATAATACAATGCGAATATTCCGAAAACGGCCATAAACGTCTTTGAAATGACGAGACAACACAGAAATAAAAAAATTAGTCGTAATGATCAGTTTGACTTTTCTACATCTCGTCATTCCGCACAGGACCTTAATTGACACAGAAACTGCGGTAGGTACATTCTCGTATACGTTCGAGGGCAACCTTTACGCATCGGAGATTTGCTCGCATCCAGGTTAGGCTTCCTCGCATAATTCGATACTCTTTTGCTTGAGGCTCCCCCGAATCTTAAGGTATCGGTTTTAACGAAAACAAAATTCCTCGCAGGAAAATGAGTACAATAAAGATCTCAAGCTGTCAGAAGCGAGGATAAAAAATAGGCCAGTGAAACACGTCTTGATTCTGGGTGTAGAAGACAAATTTGTTTGAAGTATGGTTTCGTATCTTTAGAGAAAAATTTTTTATTGTAATCGGTTTTTGCGAATTATGGTTTTGAAGCTGAAGAAATTCATAGGTTTTGGAAAGTAGTTGCTGCTGAAGTTTGTGCATAAGGAGGTGGAGATAATAATGTTTGAAATTGTGAGTTCTGGGACTAGAAGAGATTTAGAATGTAAATTATAAATTTGAATAGTTTATTTGGAGAATGTATGTTGGCCACGAATGACTTTCCATGAAGAATCTGTCATACTTCTGAAACTGTAACGTTTCTCTCGAGGTGACAATTAGATAATATCGCTCTAATCGCCTCATTGGCTTGCTCGAATCTTGTTTATTCGCCGTTATACAGATGGCTCAGCGGGATACTAGCCTTCATTACATGGATCGTCACGCATGAAGTACGATGCAGTAGTCTATGACACCTGCTAATTCAGTGCGAATTTTTACCAGGTTCTAATGGTGGTTGTTAAAATGAAAACAGTAAGTGGCCAGCGAGTAATTGAAATGAGATTTATCAACTACCGGGTCTATCACTCACACGTGAGTCTAGTTCTCTACCATGCAATTTTTTCCCTACAAAGTTTTCTCGAAGAATAATTACACGAGTAATCAGATTGGAGGATAATCTTCGATTTGAATGCGCAGTATGCAAGAAAATAGGTTTTTTAATTATGAAAAGTAAATTACCGATATCCTTATTTTAGCAATCATTAAATAAAAACATAATAAAAAATACTTCAATTTTGTCATAATTTTTTTTGTATCCGACTTATTTTATTATTATAAAAGCATATAATAGCTCATGTGTTTGATATGTTAACTATAGGTATGAAGTAATCTAATTATTTATCATTTTTTTATATCCTAATCAATGATTCTCATTTTAACTACCATTACACCATTTTTTTTCAAAAAATTTCCTATTTGATTTCAGCAAGCATATTCAAAACAAAAAAAATTACTGAAGAAAAAAACTATGGAAAAACGAATACGATACATGTAGTCTTGAAAAAATCACTAATTTCTATATCAATCATGAAAATAACTCTAAAGATAGAAGATTTTTATAACAACTTATTTGTTCAAGAAACATGACTTCAATTTCTTTTAAGTATCTCGGACAAGAATCTAATTATAAAGAAACCAAGATCATCTAACTAAACATGCTTGAGACGGGAAACGCATAATCCGAGCCAATTAAGCTAGCAATATCGTTTTAGACTCACCTGAAACTGATAATTTTCCAGTCATTTCCTTGACATTCCGGTAAATATGCAGCTACAGGAATAAAGTTGGAAATCTGATTATGATGTAATTTGACGAAATTCTACTTAGAGTTCACGTAATTTTTTACCAGTAGCAACTTCCTTCTAAACGAGCAAAAAAGGGCGACCATTTGTATAATCTCGTCAATTTATAATCCTTCTCTTTTATCGAATTTGCGTTGAATTTTTTTCACGACTCCTCGTTAGCAATACAATATTATATCTTAAAAATTTGAAGTTAATAAAATGTAAATCGTATGAAATATTGAATATTGACGTTACTTATTTAATTAATTTTATCAATCAAATTACACTAATCAATATGTTGCTTTATTTTGTTTACAAAAAGAATATTCTTGAAATCAGTTCCAATTACCAAGAGTACTGAATTGTATAAATTCGTTGAAAGTTATTCGCAACGTTAATCAAACCTCATCGTCAATTTAAATCAACAATCATTCCATCCCCGGGAAAAGCTTATTACACAACGAAATCAAATATGTTTTGGATTACGTACGTTTTACACAAAAAACTATGCTGCAATTAAACAACAAACGTTAAATTTTACGTGAAATAATCCCAAACATTCAAGCATTTTCGTTGGAAAATTAGGGATCGAGAGAAATATTTTAGTTGAAACTATTATTAGCTTTCCGAAGTTAATAATTTGGTTATAATCACATGAGTTATTAAATTATGTTCTGCTGCACTTTTTTGACTGCTGGCTCAGCCAAATGACTATGTAAACAGTATTGTTAGTGAAACATTATTTTCAAAGTTAAATCAACATTATCTCGCCGTCAGCCGAAACTTTCCTCGGTCGCTTTAACGAGCAGTTATTTCTGGTATCTCGCAACGTATTTCTTTTACTTTTCACAGATATATACTTTGTCCTAAGTGAGTTTCGAATATTTAGATAAGTGCTTACATTGGTGACACGTAAATTATGTGGTAGTGGAGTAATTGAAGGTAATTGCATAATAATTAGTCAGATGTCAATAATTGACAATGGGGACCTTGCATTTTTTCTAAAGTATCATTTTTTTTACTGATGTCGTAAAATAAATCAAAAAAAGAAATATGACAATAAAATTTTTTGTTTTTTTGCAAAAAATATTGTTAAAATACGAATTGAAAGTTTGAAAAAATTGAAACTTAATTCAAGCGTGACGAAACGTTTCTGATTGGTTCACCCTCAGGTTTATACACATACAAATTTTTGCACCGTCAATAATAATTAGTTTAATTAGTTTATACATTAAATAATTGTAATTATGATATTATTATTATTATTATTATTATTATTATTATTATTATTATTATTAAATTAGTTTATACACACTACTGTGTATAAACTTGCATTTATTATTTATTGACGATGCCAAAATTTGTACACAGGAATTCTTTTACATTATTTTTATTATTTCAATATTTTTTCAGTTAAGTTTCCGTTTTATGATATTTTTTTTCATGTATTATATATATTTTAGTTTCAATAATTCAATTTTCTAAAATTCAGTTTTATTATATTTTCATTTTTCGATATTTGTATTATTTTATCTTTTTACATAGTTGTTATTGTTTAAGTTTCATTATATCTAAGTTTAATTGATTAAATTTATTGTACTTTAGTTCTATTTTATTTTTCATCTGTTATCATTTAATTATTTTGATTGCTTTACTTTTTTTACTTTTTTATTTTCAGTAAAATATAATTTTATTAAATTCAATATTTACTATTTTATAATATTTCAGTTTAATTTACTGTCACTTTTAATTATTTCGTTATTTTTATTATTTTATTATTTTCATCATTTAAACATTTTATTTATTTTCTTGTGTCAATTTCGCTTTCTATTTGGGATATTATATTTCAGTTTTGATTTTTCATATTTCAATTTTTAGTTTTAATCATTGAATTTATTATATAAACGTTTTATTTTATTTTAAATACTTCACATTTTTTCATTTAATTTGATTTTTAGTTATGTTTGTTTAATGATTTAAATTTATACTATTTCATCATAATATTATTTGAGTTTGATTTTTACTTTCACTTTCAGTTATTTCGTCGTTTTTATTATTTCATTTTTTATCATTACAACATTGTTTTGTATTATTTTTGTATTATTTTTGTAATATAATTGTGTATTGAGTTTACATATTTCATATTTTAGTCATACTGATTGAAAATATCATATTTTAGTGATATTTAATTTTCTTTTTTCAATATTTTTATTATTTTATCTTTTAACATAGTTTTTATTATTTAAGTTTCATTATATTTTATTTTATTTAATTTATATTATTTTCGTCATTTCATAATTTTGTATACAAATTTATTTTAAGTTATATTTCAGTTTTATTGATTTTTCGTATTTTTTGTTGTTTTATTAATTTGTCAATCATAATTTATTAATTTGGATTTTATTGAATAACGTTTACATATTTTTCCATGTAAAAATTTAATAATGATTCATGAAACATTATAATGTATACCTGCCGAAGCTGCGCAGTCAAAACACTGTATTTCCATTATTTTTTTTCTGTTTCATTAACAAAATAAAAAAATCAATACCAATTATTCTTGACGACTGCGCAAATATTATCCTCTTGTTCATGTTAAAAAATATGTATTTATCACCAAAGAACAGCAAACAATATATTTTACAAGGTTGTTTTGACACCTCGCATTTCTGGTGCCTTGAAACAATCATGATACGTCATGAAATCAAATATCATGGACAGTCACTTTCGAGAAATTCTTCGAATTCGCCTTGAAACTACCTTCCTCCAATTTTATTTTCATAATTTCTTTTTTTTTAACTTTTATTCACACAGAAAATTACACAGCGATCAAAGATTCAATTGGATTCAATGTAAACTGATGTTGACATTCGATGTTTTCATGTGCCACTGACGTCACACCTGCTCGGGGCAACTCGTGCCCGCTTCGGGCGTTTTCGACTTTTTATCGAGAAATTCAAAAGCACTTTTTTTTGTTAATTAACCTCAAAAATGAAGCTGTAAAAATTGTAAAACTTGTGTCCCGTGTCATACTACGACGTAATCTATCAGGAAAAAAATAATTTGAAAAATGTGCAAGGTCCCTATTATTGATGATTACGAGAGTTGATAAAAATTATTTCATTATTTTCATTTCTGTATACTATAATCTGATATTTCTGAGAAATAATATATATAACTCTAACAAATTATAGTTTTTTATTCAGTGTATTCTCAACATCTAAACTAAGTATAACCTCATTAGCACTCCGTACGCACTGTCTTTTTCCGAACTTCCTCGAATCAATAATCTTATCTACGCGTTTCGAGATGTCACATTTTTCAAATCTAATCACGCGATTTCCGCGATAGTTACAGGAAAACTTAAGTTAGCCTATGTAATGAGTCAAACTACGCGTCGCATCGCCTGTGTGTATATTAAAGAAAGAACGGTTCTTCCGCCGGTGGCTGGATACTTATTAGAGATCGCTGCGGAAGCAGCCTTCGAGAGTAATAAAAAATTTCCAAATGAATAATAGTCTTTATCGATTCTTCCTCACGTATTTTCACGCAGCTTTTTTACAATGGGAAAAATAGATTCTTCTTATTGATATTTGTTTTCTTGAAGTCAAACATTCAATTCAAACATTCGAAAAATATCCAAAATACTAAAACAAATAGAGGTTTTCTCAAAAAATTCACGGAATTTTTCACCCCTGATTACCCCAACATAGCGGGAATGTACGATGTTTTCAATGCGTTCGTGACAGGAAGGAAATTATTGAATTACAGAGACTTTGTTTGAAACGCTCAGCACTTGAGGAAAAAAGTCGCGAAGGGAAAAGAGAGGCAAATTACACGGCAAAAAAGCTCGCGCTATTACGGAGCTGCATTTGAAACTGCGCTATTGTTTGCCATTGAGTAGGGTAAAAACGCGTTCAGAAGCACGACGGCGTAGTGTCAAAAATTAATTCCGGGCGCGAAGGGTGCAAAGCAATTGATGGTGCGCGAACAGTTGAGCAATACAGCGTCCGTAACTGAAAAAAACGATGAAGATTTTGAGTTGGCTCGTGTGAATTAAAATACTGGAAGTTCTAGTTAAAAATTGACGATTTTAAATTTAAAATCAATTTTTATAAATAATGTAGTAATTTTTTTAAAATGAAAAAGATTTGCATTCATTAGTGATCATGATGATAGAATATAATGTTAAATTAATAAGTTTTGTGTTGCTACAAGAATTAGTGACTTTTCCTCAATTACCTACTAATTTTTTATTTTATTATTGATTGTTTTTTTAAATATACTTTTTTTTATTAATAATTTTTTTATATCCTCCGACAACTTTACACAAAATACCGTTTATTCTTCTCAGAAAAATAATAATTTGCTTTTTGACATAAAAACTAATCGTGATTCAATAATTTAAGCAATAAATGCCAAATAAAAACAGTCGTTTTTCCACCCTTTCGCAGTTGTTGACACAGAAATTACACAGTGAGGTTTTTAACGATAGCCTCTCGTGCTTGAATACGTTTATTTAAAAGATATCATCGCCTAGCAAAGAGTGGCCCTTTTCTTGAATATAATGCCGCATCCATTTTCGTTTTTCTACGGTCAAAGTAATCTGTACCAAGTGTTTATTCAAGGAAATCGCAATCAGAGATTGCATTTAATCCACACTCGCATCTTAGGGCTGTATACACTCTGTAAAATACTTTGGTACGAATTCTTCCATGACAAAACTCACTCCATAAATCCTCTTCAAATTAAAAAAATCCCAAGAAATCGTTATGTTCTCAAAATGTAACAAATAGTAAATAAAAATCCTATACTTTTCATAAAAAGATATAACCAGTTACACAAATTGGGTGAAAAGTTGAATGTATGAAAATTGGAAGACGAAAAGTTTTGAAAATCGTCTGAATATCCCGAAAATTACGAGCATACCAGAGTGATTTTCTATTTAAAACGTTATTCCTCGAAGATACGTTTCTATACAAGAAGTTTCAATGAATCTGAGAGCTTGCAGAAACCAAAACGGAAAGGTTGTTTAGGCATACTTGAGACTAATGGGTAAACTGGTTAGGAGATACCACAGTTAATCAACATCTTAAGGGATGTTCTTGTGATGAGAAACTATTCCCAAGTTGCCCGACAGTTCGGAAAGTGCTCGCGAATACCCTCGATGAACGATAAATTGCTCTTGCGCAGTTTACAAACTATTCATTGCCATTCATTTTGATGAGTGTGACAGCTGCACTTTGAATTTTGTCTTGCAATCAATCTACATGCTAATCGTCTTATCCCTGAAACTGAATGAAAAATTATTTAACATTGTGCTCTGAACTGAAGTCATTATTTAGTCAATAGTTTTGGAAATGGAATAATTGCAGAGTGATAAAAACTTGCAATGTATTTTTGAAAATATGCATAAACTAATAAATCTACCATCCTTCGAAATTATTTCGATAATCCATGAATAAATTGCTACCACTTCAAAAAATAATCTGAAAGTGACACGTATCTTCCTGAGTTCAGAAAAATGTGAGCTTGATTAAACAGAAACCTCAATTTTTCACTGGCAGTGGCATATGTACACAATTTCGAGGGAATCGTCAAGATACGCTCTTGCAAACGTCTAACGAAGAGCATTTCTTGGAATTTCAATACGATCCGTCGAAATGGCGAATTTTCAATACAGAAAACTAGGTGACGCAGAAGCCCAAGAGTAAATATTTCATAGTATTATTCGCGACTCTGAACGTCCTGAAAATAAAATGGAAAAAACTTTTGAAAAATAGTCATACCGATGAAGGTTAAGTTTTTTAACGATTTTCTTAATAATCGAACTAATTAAGTGGTCTCGTTACATCTGAATGTAATAATGAGAAAAATATTTTTTAATAGTGAAGTCATCTATAATTTCGACGTGAATTGAATCAAGGGCTGTTTTTTACCTCTGAGAAACTTCACGGGCATTAAGAACATGATAACGAATTTGAAGGCTGAGCAAGTACAGACACACGTAAATGACCACGTCAGAGACAACTGGAAAGACAGGATATATGCACGTTCTGGCACTTGATTCGTTTTTCTCCTTTACTATTTAATCCGACAGATTGCTATATTTATTCTGGAATGTAGACTGAATCTACAGCGCCCTTTTGAAAAGCACATCAAAAGCGCGCCGCTCTTTTTTCAACCTTTATAAGTATTGTATTTCAACGTTACTGTTATCGTTCCTGCTGCTGTCACGGCGAATTCTCACGGTAAGTACTGTTATGCATTTTTACAAACTGGCGTATCAGGCATTGACGAGCATGTTTCATTAAAATTGAGTGTACGACATTATATTGGAGAAAACCGAACACATCGGCGAAAATGATTCCTCGATATTCCATGATGACGTAATCAGTTCGAGTAATGAGTTTAATTACAGAGGTGTTTACAGAGGCAAGGCAATGACTCTGTGAATGATGCAGGTATTCAAGTCCCTACAAGCTATATAGCTTTTTTAATTAACATGTATAGAAAAAAATTCAATGAGTTTTCAGACAGGCAATCGTCAGGATCGTTGAAAAATTTGTTGAAAAACCAATGATGACTTTGGGGAGATTTTTTTGATGAAATTAATCAAACAGCCCTATTCATTTCTGAATAGGGCTGTTTGAAATTAAAAAAAAACTTTATTTTTAAATTCACTTGCAATTTGTATTAATGGAGAAGGACGTTTAAAATTTCGAAAAATGTATGTGAATTTGGAACAAGACTTATATAATAATATCATGAAATTGGAGAATGGATTTAAAAAAATTCCAAGTAACTCAAATTTACAAAATATTTGAATTAAAACGAAGTATAAAAAAATATCTGCAATAAATGACATTGTTGATAGGATTCAGGGAATCCAAAAATAAAAACATTCTGCACATTCAAAGGATAAGATATTCAATAGAGAAATTTAAAGGATTGAGTGAAATCTTTCCAAGATTTGATGGATTCTCAAATTGTTTGAATTTCAGCAGAATTTTGGCAAATGTTAAATAAAGAAAACGGGAATAAATAATTAGGTACAACATATGTATTATTGATGTAAGGTGATAGTAAATTTTTTTTTTTTATTGAAATAAATACTAAAAATCTATCACAATTTGGAATTTAGATCATTGCGTTCTGGAAACCTAAATAGGAATCTAATAGAAATCTTGAATTGAAAAAAGTACTGAAAAATGTTAAAAAAAGTATAAACACAAAAATATTATAAAAATACTTGTAGTTCATGAAAATCTATTTAGCTATAAAAATACGATTTGAAAAAAATTTATTATAATGCTCCAAATCTATAAAACTTGAAAAAAAAAACTAATTTATCGTTAATATTCTCTTTATTTTTTATTATAGTTTTCAATTTATTTTCCATTAATAATTTTTAGTTTTCCAAGCTTCCAAAAATATATCATGATTTCAGGAGAGTAAAGGTGATCAGCTCATCTGTAACAATTTGTGACAGAAAATAATGGTTTTTCGGCGAAGTAATGTCACAAATATTTTTTGATATTCAAGATAGTTTATGTAAAAGAACATTGGACATATATTTGTAATTGTCAACTATGGAAACTTAATGAGAATGTTTCAAAACGATTCATTAAAAAAATGCAATAATTGTCTTTTTTTTACATTTAATATTGTGACGTCACGTCGGAGGAAAGGAGGGGAGTTTTTTTTAATAATGAGTATATCTATAAAGCTATTAGAATTTTTATGTGTGTTTTTGGAATATTAATCTGCCAGATACCCACATTAAAATGCATAGAATTCTATAAAATTGTTTAAATGGTACAAATGCTGAAAATATAAAAATTGGAGATGTTCGTAGTGCAAAATATTTATTTTCCCTGGATACATCATCAATGTATTTATATAATGATAACCTAAGTTAAATTGATATATGAAGAATAAGGAATCATTGTATCCTGGTAATTCTCGAATTTGAATGGAATTCTGGATTATTAATTTCACAAACTCAAAAATTACAGCAATCATGGTTTCAGAAAAATTATTATTCTAAATGTTAAGCTAGGATAATTTATAAAATGAATTTGAGATATTTTTTTGACACAATTATAATTATAAAAAAACAAGAACTTACGAAAATGTTGAAAATATAAGAAACTTGAACTTTGGAGTTTTTTGTTCCAGAAATTTAGATTAAAAATTAAGTTTTAAAAAAATGTAAATCGAAAAGTATTTCAAATTATAAACAAACTGAATGAATACAAAAAGTATCAGAATTCTATGTGAGAACTGTTTTCTAAAAAATCTATTGAACTTAGAATTCTAAAGCATCGAATTCTACAAATCTATATATTAAACTACAAATTATTAGAAATATATGAATTTAAATTATAAATAACAAAAATATGTGCATATACGTATATTTTTTTATTTTATTAAAATTGATTTTGATTTTATTTTTGAAAAAATTTTATTTCATTCAATTAAATGCTTTCGTTTCAAAAATTTATTAAATATTAAATAAATATATACCTACATTTATATAAAATTCACAAATAAATTAATAATACCTGAAAATACTAGAAACTGAAAATCGTTGTGAATTTCTGTAATTCATTAGCATCGAATTATAGAAATCTGTGAAGAGAATCATGAAATTCCAAGAAATCTATATAAATATCTACAAGTACGACAAAATCGTATGGATAACACAAAATATCAAAAATTTCAGAAATTCCTTAATTTTGGACTTCATGTTTTTTGATCTTTGACGATCTGGTTTTGGTAATAAGATTTTCAAATTTCACTAATTTCAAAGCTTAAAAGTTATAATAAATCATATTCTGAATATAATTCACACGTTTACAAACTTATTTTTTTAATTTTCCCCCACCCACTCCACTATGTTTTACTTCGCTTTAAAACGTCTCTGAATACAAAACTAAAAGACGTTTGCTATCTGTCCAACTTCAAGCAAAAATTCCGTGTATGAAACATGACATTTCATTTTATACATAAGAACGAAGAAAGAACAGTACATACACAAAAAGAACGTAAAAATTCCTGAATTCCTCAACGTTCCTGCACCGCGTATGTGTCTTGAATTTCCAAAAAAATAATGTTTTTGTCACAGATACATGCGTAATTGAACCGCGATTAATCCGATCGATGCCGATTCGACGTGCCACGAAAATGATTCTTGAATTACATTCTTCGCAAATGTATATATCGATTTCGCGTTAATGCGATACGCAAGATCCCAACCACGATGCTCTCATATTTCGAGATCGCGCCGTATACTCTGTTTACATCGAAAAACCACATCTCCGAGTCGCATTCTTTCGAGGGAAAACCAGCGAAACGAATAAAAGTGAATTGTAAAATATTCTATGCGATACATCGCGTCTGGCTTCGAGATGCAATGAATATATACGCATTGCTCTTGACGGAGAAAAAGTTTCGTATTGATCCGATTGCTATTTTCAGTTATATTCTTCGAGCGCGTGATATGAAAGTAATTTTCATCAAAATATCTGATTGAATATTCGGGTTGATTGACCTCAATTCACGCGATTCGTATTTCAGTGGAATAGTTATTAAGAATGAACGCAACAAACTTCTAAATTTATGGCGGAGGAAATACGTTTGGAAACAGAACTTCCAAACCAAAAAATTGTTGATTCAAAAATCTCGTATAAGATGTAATAATGGTACTTGACGATTCATTTTCAAAAAAATAAAAGATGATCGAGGAAGAACTTCTGCAATTTAAGTGCTTTTCCGTTTTTGGACGACCACTCATTATACTACATGAATGAAAAGGTCGTCAAAAAAATTAGTAATAATTGTCGGTTGGGTCAGATAAATTGCCGATTCAAAGATCAGATCAACGACAACGGGATAATGTCCGAAGGCATTATCGAAAACGCATGCAGAGAATAACGTCCTCGTAAATACGCGACGGAGCATAGAAGAAGAACGATTTAAACAAGTCCCTAACGATCGAATCAGCCCCGAGCAGCGAGGGACACTTGATCACTCATCCATGATCTTTTTCGAAGATCGTCCTTCTCGCAGTCATGAGAAAAAGATAACGTCCGATTATTCACCGATAAATCGACGACCGAGAAGCTCACCAATTGAAATGTTAACACGAACAATTGACATGCCATGCCTTTCATAGTTGCAATGACGATTTTTGAATGACGAAATTTGGGTTTTTGAAAAACTCACCTTGTGAAAACCATAACTTTAGAAGGTAACATAAAATACATGTGACATTTTTATTACTTATAACATTGGTATCCATTTTGTAAGAATATACCATTCATCACGTGTATCTAATAATATGTGAATAGTGTAACCACCATGTCAGGGAAAAAACTCTTTGACGAGCGCTCGATTATTGCAAGAACGATTAAGTATGTGCAGAAAAATGCGATGTATAATCGTCCACTGTATAAAAGTAGGATGATCAAACGAAAATCCCAAAATAGATTGGTGTTCAGTCATAAGTAGGATATTTTTTCTATTGTAGAAGCAACGTCATCTTGATGTATAACTGCTCAATATATTACTGTCCTGCAGAAAAAATGACAAAATAAATTTTTTTCCTCTAAAAAATATACACAAAACTCCAATTCCTTTATTCATGCAATGTATAAAGACATGTTGTACTAAAAACGATTGTTGATTTTCGATTATTGATTTTCACACCTTTTGATCAAAATTTCTCAGAAAATTATTACTGACCGGAAACGAGCTCTGACAGTTCACTGCAATTAGAAATTCTCAAAATTTGACCGTTAATGACAAATAATGACAGTCAGAAATTACCATGACCTGACCGGTAAACTCGCATCCCCTAAACTTTTATTTTTGTCCTTCTTCCTCTCAACTGGTTCCCGTTCTACACGTCTCTCTCGCACTACAGTATATTGCGAGTCACCGTAAGAGACAAAAAAAATTTCCGAAAGTTTCAAGAACCCTGGAATTCGCATGCATAACCTTCTTCGTCATTCAGAACCCGATGACGTAATTGTCCGCGCAGGCCGAAAAAGCCGCCGATGTAAAGAGGAATAATCACATTATTGGGCCCGTAGAGAGCGTACTTTCGAAATCCGTCATTGGGCGAAAGATTGCTCGCTGTAGGGCAAAAGTGGAGCGAAAATCGAGCACTCGCAAAAACCTCGAACGCGAAAAAAAAGGATAAAAATGAAAGGAACCGGGACCTCGAGATGAAGAAAAGGAAGGCGAAGAGGGGAATATCGAGTCGACGTTCTATAAATATGTCTGGGGTCATTAAATTTCTCCTCGTACGCCACTGGCACCTGTCGTGTGGCTCGGCTCGGGAGATACAAGAGTGGAGGGCGCACACAAGTGCCGCGCGGCGCGGCGGGGATCCGCAGGAGAGATTGACTCCCATCCTTAAGGAGCAAGAGCGGGGCCAGAGAGGCTGCTCGCCCGACCGGTCCTGGAATCCGGGGCCACGCTTACGAGCCAGCGGCTCTCATGCATCGGCTTCCGTGCTCCTTTCCGAGCTTCCTCTGCGCCGATCGCTGAGGCACTTTTGTCCGCGGGCGCAACCGCGATACGGTGCATCCGGTCGCCGACAAACGCATCCAGGGTACGTGCCTTCGCTCGCATTTTATTGCGGATTTCCCGTATTTAGTCATAGAAATTTCACCGTCGTTCCGTTTTTCAGGTTTCCAGAATAGGTTGAAGAAAGGCCTATGGATCTGATTTTTTGGAATAATTGGGGGAAAAATCAATAATCACTTCGATCCATTTTTATAATAATAATAATTCCCTAATCGGCACGTAACCTTTCAGGAACATTTGTAAGAGTTTTTGATTGAAATATTGCTTCTTTCAGAAAGCTTTCAAAAGTCTTTCTGAATGGTGTACTGAAGGTATTCTAAAATCTCAAATGTCCGCCAGAGTTTCAGAATGAAGGATCGAATGACTGTTGTATAATAGATATACATTGCATCTTTTTCTCGCTTCAAAAATTACATTTGAAGCATTTTATATAAAAGTTGGCAGACAACTTTCAAAAAAACATTACTGAAACGTTTTGTATTTGTATAGAGTCAAGAAAAATGTTCAACAAAAGTTTTACTGAAAATTTTCCAAAATGTTTGACAAATATTTCAATTGAAACTTTTAAAATGGAAGACATCAGAATCTTTCCAAAACAAGCATTACTGAAACATTTCGTTTGAAATGAGTCAGATATCTAACAAAACAAACATTGTCAAAATGTTTCAACGTAGATGTTTATAAACGCAAATAATAATGTTTCAATTGAACAGTTTCAAATGAAAAATATCAGACAACTTTCAAATGAAAAATTAATGAAATATTTCACATAAAACAAACTAAACACTTTCCTAAAATTATGTTGTGGAAACGTTTCATCAAAAAGTTGATAAATCTTTTGCAAATGTTTTTATTGAAACGTTTCAGTTGAAAGCAATCTAAAATGTTCATACAGTAACATTCATAAGACAGTTTTTTTGTTACTTTACATGAAGGTTTCAGCAATATTGCTAGTGAAAATTTTTAAAATATCTATTTTAGATAATATTTTTATAGAAGTCTTGCATAAGAAAGGTTATAAAAGACATTTGTTACATCCTTTGATGGAAATATTACAAAAGAAAGCATGCTGACACCTTTTTGAAAAGCTTTCGTGTCGATTGGGTCTAATGAAAGTAAATTCGATGAATAGTCTATTATATTTCGAATTTTTTCATTATATTTTTACATTGAATTCACAATATTTCCATTAAAATTATCTAAATGGCAAACATTGTCTAACTCAATGTATACAATCTAAGTTTCAAACGGGTAATAACGAACAAAAGAATATTTATATTGTGCATGTGCGTTTTGTATTACCATCTCATCATATTTTTAATAAGATTGTATTCGTCTAAATTTACAAATAATATATGATTAATTACTCCTTTAATGTAAATTGTAAATTTTGTATTTAAAAATTGTGTTTTTTGTATAGCAACATCCTTTCATAAATAAATAAAATGAATTTCTTCTACATTTGAAATAAAATTCATTTGTCTGTCTTATTATATAATATTATTTTTGGAATTTTAAATATACAGATTAGAAAAATAATTGAAAACAAAACTAAAATATGAGTAAAAACGAGTACTTTTTTGATTTAGTGAGTTTTTGTAATTTTTGGTAAAGTTTTATAATTTTTTAATTTCGTGATATTATGTGATCGTTCATTTTGTACACGGAAAAAATTTTTTGGCAAAAATTACCAAACAATACAGGAATCGCTGGACAATGGTGAAATTTTGTCACTTTTTCCCAAAAAATATAGTAATTTACCACATTTTGGGTAAGAAATCCTAAAATATGGTAAAAATTACTATATTTTTTGGGAAAAAGTGACAAAATTTCACCATTGCATTGTCCAGCGATTCCTGTATTGTTTGGTAATTTTTGCCAAAAAATTTTTTCCGTGTAACTTTCCAATTTTTGTGAATTTTTAAAGCTTTAAGTTCTTTGTGATTTTTGTGATCTTATGATTTTAAGTAATTTTGTAACCTTTCGATTTTGTGAAGTTTCATGATTTTTTGTGACTTCTTATGATTTTGTGACTTTTTGTGATTTTGCGATTTTTTGTAATGTTGTGACTTTATCTGATGTGTGTGTGTGTGTGTGTGTGTGTGTGTGTGTGTGTGTGTGTGTGTGTGTGTGTGTGTGTGTGTGTATGTGTATGTGAAAAATGAGATTTTTTTTTTTTCTTCTATGTTTTACAAATTTAATATAAAATATGAATGAAGATTTCACATCTGCTTCCATTTTTAAGAAAGTGTAGTAAATTTAATTTTTTTTGAGATCTTAGACTTAAATAAATAGGAGTGGGAACCTTAAAATGTATAATATTTTGAAATCTATTCATTGTAAAGTTTCCGATCTATATAAAAAAAAAATTTTCACTTCCTTAAAAAATGAAAGTATATGTGACATCTTTATCTATCGTTAAATAATAATCGTTTTATATTCATAAATTTATAAGTTAGATTATATATTATATATTTAATTTAAAACTGAGAAATCATTGTTTGCAGCGAATATATAAATGAATATTGAAATGACAACTTTTAGTTTCTAGTTCCTAATTTCAAAATAAATATTCGAAAAAAAATAAGTTGTAAATAAAAAAAAGGAAATCGTAGCTTACTGCCAAAATTACACTTTATTTTTTTGCTTTGATAGCGTAGAATTCATGCATCTAAAGCGTGAAACTTTTACATGGAACCTTAAATATGCAAAGTTTTCGAGTTCGACTTTTTTTTACAGAACTCAAAGTAAATGGAATGTGCAACACAAAACAGGAGCTGGTTACTTTTACAATAAAGACACCCGTACTGGAAATGAATTGAAAAAAATGTACATGAAAATTATTCTTCATGAAAAAACCACAAGTAGACTTTCTGATTTTCTGAACATTTCATAGCTTTCTCCCTTTTCTAGGTAAAAAAAGTAAAAAAGCTGATCAATTTAACTTTATTTTTCATCAATTCGGATGAGCCAAATTTTATAAATAAATTTACAAGCCCATCAAAACAGCCTCAACAATTCGGCTCTGACTGCAACAGAAGATCAGCCTTGCTGCCAGAGTAAATAATACCAAGCTCCCATAAAAAGTTATACGACCCAGAACTCTCTAAGTAGTACGAGTCCCTCATAACTCAGCCATTGCCTAAACACGTACTCCATTTTATATTTCCCCGGAAACACTTTGGTGAGGAGTTCAATTCAAGTTCTTATCACGAATACCGAGAATTCTAGGTACTCCCATTTCTCGAAAGATAAGACAAGGATTGGTCTTCCACCGATTACTCTACAATGTTCCCAGCAATGAACTCTGGGGCTGGATGCCACGTAACATGAAATTTCGCACGACCCCGTTCATTAAATGAAAGAACATACTTCCACCAAGCTACGTTCTTCACCCTGACAAGTTCATTTGCTAAATAAAATTGCATTTTCAATCATTTTTTAGGTTTAATATGACGAGTATTTGATAAATACCTTCATTTTCATATAACCCCATTAAAAAAGTTGTTATTTAATAAAAATACAACAAAGAACTCTTCATCAACTCCCAATAAATCCTGCAATAAACCGGAACAATTTTTTGAAAAAATAGGGACTAAATTGCGTTTTATGTTTACCCAGAAAGTACGTAACATCGGAAAATTCAGTAACGTAGTTAGATTGATAACTGTGCAGACATGAAAGCATTATTTTTCCATAAAGATATACTCGGACATTTTGTCGAGCATGTTTGTTGCTTTATGCAACGGATGTACATAAGGCAAAGTTGAAGGGTTACAGCGGAAACCCCTGCGGAGATATCAAATCGAGCTGTTTTGAACAGTCTTTGGTGATGGTCACTGGAATAATATTATGGTTATTTGCACGCAACGTACGAGCCAGCAGTCGTGATCGTTAAAATGTTCACTCTCGCAGAATGCTGGCGCTTTATTTCGTCAACATCGTCAATAAACATCATACATGCAAACTTAACTTCATGAGCGCTCGAATCTACGATCGCAAAAACCAAAGATCATCGTTCTATGGGCTAGAAACAAGGGAGAACTTGGCGAAAAATCGAATGATAATTCTTCAAATGTTGTTAAATGATTGTTGATGCAAAAAAAAGAATTTTTAAAAAAATATACGATTTAAACAATGCAGATTTTTGAGAATAACGGTTTTGGAGTTTTTAAACTCCAAAAAATCAGCAAAACAAAATTTTAACTGTATTTTTGTTTTTTTTCATTCACTTTGAAACGAGTCTTTCAGATTTCAAACTTTCCATTTAAGGGTCTATGTGCATTAAACTTCAGGCTATTTTTCTTATTCTTATTTTGTGTTTGTGTTCGAGCAGTGTTTATCGCGAAACTTCGGAAGCCTTCAGAAAGTGGAAATTGAAACATAGAGTCGACCGAGGTAATCGTGACGCAAAAGGCAAAGTTGAACTTTAGCGGTGTGTCATTTCTTTCATTTTTATTAAATATATTATTTTTTGTTTTTGAAAATCAATTTATATTTAATAAGGTGAAAATTGAAGTTCGAGACTTAAATGAGTGGTTGAAATATTTGCAATGAAATTTAAAATTATTTAGAAGTTATTGTAACGCAGAGATTTTCGAGATGACAATAATTTATTATATTAAAAAATAACAATATTATGAAATTGTTGTAATGTAATTCAAAATTTGTGAAAAAAAAGAAAAGTCAATAAAACATACAAAAAAAGAAGAAAAATTTGTGTTAGCCATAAAAAACAGTATCAAATTTTTTTTCAAGGCAAAAAACGAAAATATTTTCAAATTAACAATTTTTTTAGCTAGAATTCAGTTTTCTCTTTCTCCTTATCAAAGTCATTCTTTTTTGGGATTTTAGATTTTTATTTTTATTTCTGTTTGAAACTTCAGGAATCCAAACTATTTTTCTTTTGTAATGATTTCAGTAACGTCAATTTCGAATTTTTTTTCTTTTCTAATTACAAACGCTTTTTTTACAGTTTTTAAAAGTAAATATTAAATGCTGAAAATAAGAATAAGGTGTCAATACTTAATACGATTCTTATCGTTAAGAAATAATTGTTCTTTGCTTACAAAAATTGAACATAATTTTTTTGAAGAAATTTGCACAATATCAAAAATGTATTTAAACTTTTAGACAAATAATCGTGTAATGTTAAAATTACCCAAACTTGACAAAAATTCTTAGGTAATATTGGCATTCAAAAGGAAACTTGACGAAAAAATGCTGTTCTATACGTCTGTCAGATAACTGAAAAAAAATTGACACGTATTTTTTTATTTATTTATTACTTGAGAACGGCAGAAGATACAGAAGTTTGAAAAATCTAGAGTGGGGGGTGTGACGTCAAGATCCATACTGTTATCTTTATATGGAAAGTGACATAACATGATTTTTTTTAGACCTCTGAATCTCCAGCAATTTTCAGTCTATCAAAAAAAGAAAAAAATGATACGTAGTCATTTTTTTTAATTCTTCAGTTTACATTTGAGATGACTCAGAAGGCATTTTCTTTTCTTCCTTATTCCTCTCATTTACTTTCCATTCTATGCATCTCACTCGCACTACAGTAGCTTCCGAGTCGTGTTAAAGTGGATTCACAAATTTTTTTCGATACAAGTTCCGTATTGAAACATATTTCCATGCAAGTTTTTCCACAAGCTTATCTTATAATATAAAAAAAAAATTAGAGTTCTAAATAAAATGGATCAGGAAAATTTTAACTTTGAAACAAAGAAAAGTTTTTCAGAAAGTATTTTTTTATTTAACTTGCTTCCAAAAGTGTTAAAATGTATCGAAAACTTTCCTCAATTAATGGAGTATCTTACATAAACACAAAAAGTATGTAAATTATTTCTCTTCTTCCAAATTGTATTGTGTAAAATGTGCCACAATTATCCCGGTCTAACCTACTGCATAAGAACTAGAATTTACACATTTTTTCTCTAAAATTTTCAACATATCTTCATTTTCAGTTACTATTCATTCATCTACGAAAATCGTAACATATCTCCATATTTACGTCATCACTGTTACACAGCAGACATCAAAATTTCATTCTGAAAGATGATGTCGAACCGCAATAATTCTCATTTTACGAGAATTAGTTTCTGTGGAACGAATAATCAGTTTAATGGAATAACGTAACATGAACATAGTCACGCGCGTCGTTAAAATGATTGATGTCGCATACGTATACTCATATTTGGATACGTACATTGTTCATACAAAACCTGAAAACTAATTAAATGTCATCCTTCCCTGAGAAGAATACAAAAAACGCTGCATTAATAAATGAATATAAAATCCAGGAAAATAAAATACATTTTTCATATTATACAAAAGGTGCACGTGTAAAAGAATACGTGAGACTTCACGATTTCACTTGAAATGATGAGTTAGAAAAATTATCACACTTCGTTTCTACATTCGCCTATAAACTCGATCGAACTTTATTGCAATACCCCTCCAATTGATTCACTGTCTGCGTACAGTCCTTTTAAACAATCTCACCCCCATTTTAATCAATTGCCAATTACGACAAAATACATCAAACTTTCCTAGCCAAAACAAAACCGTCACCGAATCACCATAAATCCTCTATAAACTCGCCCCGAATTCCTCGGATAGATTTCGCTGAAAAATGCGCTTCGAAGGCAACGCTATTCGTGATTGTATTGTTTGTTCTTTGGATCATAAAACAGCAACGAAAACAGTAAAGACGCGAAATGGAAGAGAGGATGAAAGGGGAATTTTGATGGAACGTCATACGCTGTGTAATATACATCACGTTCACGCGGCCGTGACAATATACCTTTCTTAACAATCTCGATTTAACGATTGCGCGAGCAGCAAGTAAGAAATAGAGTTGGAATTCCGAATTAATTTCGAGCCAAAAGAGAGCTTAACAAGACGGAAACGTTATCGAAACTTCCGTGCCTTCGAGAAAATAAGATAATCGCGATTCAAACAAAGAAAATATCGAAACGGAATACTTGTTATTAGTGGAATTTAAATTTGAAATCTTCCCCGCTCATCGAAACGCGCGAAAGCGATTCCTTGGAACAATTATTTTTTGCTACGAGGTGCGCGAAACTTGAGCTCGAATATTGATACAAAAAAACTGATCTTTAACAGCGATGGGAAATAACGTTTCCTGCCAGGTCACAATATCTGCATTTTATCGCTTCGAGCGATACAATTTTACATTTCAATCCGATTATGATAAACAAGTTACGTTTCGCTCCAAATGTCATTTCAGAACAACCTTTTTTACAGGATTTCTTGAGAATTCATCGTTTGACTTCAAGTATTGTGGAAAAATGAACGTGTGCGAAAATATGTACTTGTTTTTCGATCAAGTTATTACTATTATTTCAGAAAATTTTGAAATACGTTTGTAATATTATTTTCTTGAATAATTCTTTATTCAACTTCGTGATGATAATTGTGAGTTATTTTGGTAATTTAATCGATCACCCTTTAAACTATTTTGTTGGACTTTAGGTAAAGACTTTTCAGATTCAATGGTCATGTGTACAGTTTGAAAAATTGAAACTTGGAACCAGGAAAATCTTTTTCAACAAATAAGAATAATATCCTTTATGCTTTTTCAACCTGAAAATTGCAACTTCAAAACCACTTTACAGCTTTAATGGCAAAAAATACATAGTAAACTTGATGCAAACGTCGATTTTGACGGAGACGAAGGTTTTTGGCCCGAGGCGATAACGAGGATCAGAATCGCCTTCACCAAAATCGACATTGCGTGTTGAACAAACGTATACTTTAAAACGTAATAAAAAATTGGACGACAAATAAATAGCTCTTCAAAGTAATGAATTATCGTAGAAACTAATTAAGAACAGACAATATATTTCCGAAATGTTACGATTTTCGCTTAAAATTTTTGATAAAACTTACAATCAAAGAAGGTATATTCTAGTCAGAAGTTTTAGCTAATCAGATTCGTTGAATTGCAAATTCAAATATCTTTTTCGATTTTGAGTTTTGTGAAAAGTACGAGAAAAATTTCAAGTAATTTTGGTGTAGCTCAATCTTCCTCCGTCACAGTTGAAAAATCACAAAAAATTCAATATGACCGCTGCGGAAAATATGAGATTTTTACATTTGTTACATATATGAATTTCAAATTTCCCGTGGCGGCCATATTGGATTTCTTTGCTGCGCTCAGATCCTGAAATTCATTTACATGCCTCTAGATGGATGCGACAGAACTTTTTCTCACATTTACAGAATTGTTGAGAGCAGATATCTTGAGCTGGTTACCATCATAAGGAATCAATTTTTTTTAACTTAGATTCATAAGTTCTGTTATTAACAAAATCTACATAATATTTTTTGTACCTCATGATGTTTGATAAAGTCCCCAATGGGATTTTTTTGTACTTTTTTATAAGCTGGGCCTGTAACTTTTATATTATATGAATATGAGGATAATTACAGCCAGCAAGTGTAGATTAAGTTCTTCTACCCGCCTATTGAATCCAAACTTAATGACATATATTATCCAGAATATAATAACTGTATTCTTCTGACGAATAATACAAACTTGATATGTATGTGTGAGGCTCCACGAGAAAAGGAACCCAACTGGGTATTGTCGTTACGTTCATTTTCCACTCTACAGAAGATGGAGAATGAACCCAACGAAACTTCCCATTTAGGTCAATTTTTTCGCGTAACCTCACAAATATAGAAATTTTTTTTAAGAAACCATGTTCTTTTTAAATTGGGGGAAATTGCGATACATTCCGTTCATGCTGAAAAGTTTTTACAAATATCATACTTTAAATTAAAAAAATTTGTATCAAAACATCTCGTTTTAATGCTTTTATCGACGTATATATATGCACTCCGGTCGCTCTATAACGTTCCCCCTCTACCTGCGCCGTTTCGCTTCTCTCACTCTTGTGCGACGAAGATCCTGCATACATTAGTAGATTAAATTGTTTAAAAAATTTTTTTTATATTATAAAAAGACAATAAATGAAAACTGTCACATAACATTTCTTTCCTTTTTTATTCGCCCGCTTTTAACCATATTTTTGTTAAACAAATATCATATATTTATAATTTAACACATATAAAATTAGGGAAACGAAAATTTGTTCCCAAATCAATTAATTTCAGTTAATTATCTCACTGATTATAGGAATAGACTTTGTTATTCTTTCGAATAATTCAAGTTTTTAACGAGTATAAATGTCCTTTACAGAAAATTCAGTTTTTGCAAAAATCATTTATATGTAGCTTATGCTATACATGTAACGATTGAATAGAAAAAAAAATTCAACAAATCTCGTTCGATCAAGAACATTTTTCGAACCTTTAAACAAAATCTATCGCCATATCTGACAATCAAAAAATTTTTTTTCACCATTATCATTATTTAGGTTCATTTTTTCTGTAGCGGCCAGATGTTTATTTTTATTCTCATTATTATTTTTGCTATAAATAATTCATGCTATCTTTTTTCTTCGAATAATAACTTTCTTTTGAAAAAATCAACATTTATTCTATCAATATTATAATTATTTATCCTTTGATAGGTTATTCTTTTACTAACATCGCTTAAAAATTTTTCTTTTCCCAGCTGCAAAAAATATTAAAAGATTCAGAGTTATCAGGAACTATTAAACTATTAATTTTTTATTATTGTTTCCAAATTCTTTTCGGAATTTTTTTCGAGTTATGGCGTTATGCCCTTGCGGATAATTAACCATTTTATATTCACGTATTTACATGGATTTCTGCACTAGATAGATAGATTGATAATATCACGGATCCCCTCAGAAGAGGGGCACTCCCTGCCCGTACGACGGGTATGCGTCACTTAGGCCTGCTGGCCCACTGCGATCCCCGATAGTCATCGCTGCCATGGTCCGTACCTAATCCCCCTCCACTCCCGTCCTGCGCCAAAAGCCCAGAACTTTTGCGGGTGGGGACTCAGCAACTTCCCATGGTTCGATGTGA
>JAPYZL010123001.1:0-30836 GCA_030522825.1 Platygaster orseoliae
ACGGTTTCACGTCAACAGTCAGGTAATTCATCATTTCTCTAACTCTCAGCAGGGGTCCGAAATTACATATTCCTTGCGGGAGTTGAATAAAGTAAATTTATGTCGATGCATCTTTGAGTGCGCTTTGAATGAGCATTTTTTGAACCAACAAAGACGTTGCTGCACAATTGCGTTGTGCACAACAACATTAGAATATGCAAAGATATTGAAAACGTCTTCAGAATTTTTTCTTTCATTTCTACAAGTTTTGATTATTTTTATACAGCTCGACGACGTATTTACCCAACTCAATGACACGTACAGAGACTATGGCATCCAAGAATGCAAAGCTTTAGGAGATCTCGTTCGCGATCAAATTGTGCTCACCATGCATAATTCAACTTTGTGCGTAACGAATTTGTTGGATGAAGTCGGAAGTTGTATTAGCTCGATGTTTTCCATATCGGAAAAAACTTTAAATAAGTTGGCAGGAATACATAAGCAATCCGAAGAATGTATGAAGAATGCAAATGGAATAATGGATGGCCCTAAAATTTTGCTGTGTTTAACAAAGGTAAAATAATCATATTTTCAGTAATAAAATTCAGAGACACATGTGTATCAGAATTTTTATTTGAATTTTCAAACATATTACAGGAAAAACTTTCAATGGCTACTTAATTTTTTTTATAAAAAATTTTAAGTACATGAAGTTTACGTAAACTATGTATAAACAATGTGTAAAGTATATGCATTAATTTTTGAATATTTATTTACTTAAAAATGTTTTCTGGAGTACAAATTTTTTATATTTCTTTTTTTTACACATTTGTCTCCATTTCCAGGTTGGTGCACATTCTGGTAAATACATAGCTGAAGATGTATCTGCAGGCATCACGGAAATAAATAAATTATTGATGCTAGTCGAGACAGCGCAAACAAGATTACCCACGTGTTTTGCGCAAGAATTGATATCTTCAGCAATGCAAACTCTTTTTGCAACTGTCGAAGGCGTCATTACATGTATAGAAAATATGACCAAGAATCATTAGTGTCATTTGAAATGATGAATAAGTATCAAGATGAAACGAAGAACTCGTTTATATGGAAATAATTAAATAAACTGAATAATATGTTTATGGATATATAAAAATAATATATGATATGGTTTATAAAAAACTCCCATAATATATCAATATTTATCATGTCAGAGGAACATTATTTTGAAAATAAAAGTTACTTTGTCATGAAATTATGTGTATGGTAATAATCATGTTTTTTAGCATTATAAATTTATAATCTTGGATGAATAAAAAAATTCATTACAAAAATGAGTTGAAGTTGTTGATGTGAATTCCCGAAAAAAGTGTTTTTTTAGCTCGTTAGTTTCGAGTTTGAATATAAAGAAGTTATTGAATATTGTTTTGGTTTCTGAATAAACTTATACATGATAGTAAAAAAATTTTTCATTAAATAATCTTGATAAACGTAAAAACATAATATTTAAATGTATTTTTAAGTATTTAAATATCTTTGCTTGATAATTGATTTTGAAGTTTAATATTGTAATTTTGCTAACAAACGTGAAAGAAATGAAATAGACAGGAAATTCAAATAATAATGAGAATTTGTGATCAAGATCCATAGATTTTAGAGTTCATGGTTATAAATAAACTAAATTAAAAATTATTTCTCCTCTTGATAAAATTTTTGACGTTTTTTTTTTCTAACAAGTATGTAAGAATTTATTCATTTTCAACACGTAATAACTATGAAAATCGAAATTTTTTTCAATATGACATATAATTGTATCAATCATTTTATAATTTTTACTCAAAATCTTTGATGAAATCTCATCTTCGAGTTCTGGTGAAATTTGTTATTTATTTACACCCGACTTTCAAGTTAAATTTATCTCAACAATTGCGTTTAAAAAAACAGTATCGAAATTTCAAAATCAGTCACAAGAAAAACTAAAATATTTCAGTTGAGATAATAAGCTTAAACATTTAAATAACAACATTAGATTATTAGGAACTTTAGAATTTTACGTACTGATTATATTATTTGTCAATAAATAATAAATATGAAAAAAACAAATTACCATTTCAAAAACATGGAGATTCTTAACGTTTATATTTTTGTTAAAACACACATAAAATGAAAAGTTTGGTTAAGGTAGCGAAATTTTTTGTTGATTTTATGAGAGTAAACTTTTTTTCCAGCCCTAACATAAAAGTTTACTCTCGTGGAATACATTTAAAATTTTACTATCTAAACCGAATCTTTTTTTAACAAAAATTTAAAATTGGAAAATATGCAATAAACTTGAAATCTAGAATTTCGAGTTCTTTATTTAAAATTTTCAAAATTTGGACACATGTAAACGGAAATTCTAAATTTTTGTGAATGTGAATGATATAAAAAATTTTGAGTCTCCAATCGTGGAACTGAAAATTATTCAGAAATTATTTCGGGGTTTTGAAATTTGAATGAAAAAGAATTTTTTATAATTAAAGATTGGCTGAGATCAAAACGTTTTTAAAATTGAGTGTGAAATTCCGAAACCTATTTAAAAATTATCAAAATTTTAATATTATTTCAATATTCAAAACAAAAAATTTTCTATTTAACATAATTGTTGCCACTATTATTTATAAAAGTCAATTTTTATATTAAATTCATTTTTTTTTTAATAATAATGTGAAAAACGAAAATAAATAAAAAATTTAATATAATAAAAGTTGGACCATATTTTCCACTTTTTCTTTCGAAAAAAGAAAAAAACGTGCATCAATTAGACACGCAGGTAATGTCCACATTTCAACTATGCGTAAAATAAACACCATTTTCTGTGCACAAGTGTAAAATGATCGTTTATATTCCTCGATATGACAGTTAACCACCAATTCAGAAAAAAATTTTCCTCTAATAAAATACGAGAATTTTCACAGATGAGTATTGTTCGAAACACTCAGACCTCAACAAGCGTTTAAAAATTTCTCTGTAGCTAAAAAATGTTGGAATTCAAGTTGTTTTCCTTCATTTTCATCGTCTCTAACGTACATTTCTTTATTTCATCCCACAAAAATTATCATGACTTCACAGTGTAATGTAAAAACATTTTTCAGGTATTACTGACAATCACAAAATGCCAAGACGCCAGTGAACCAAATCGAATTTACGACAAAATATTGTCTTCTGTTAATGGAGCTTCCAATTCGATCAAACAAAAATTCGACGACTCGATCAAAAAAGCCGAGGAAACAGCTGGAAAATTGCAGAATGAAATGCTGGAAATTGTGCAACGCGTCATCGATGAACTCAAAGAACCGATAAGAAACGTGAGATTATTCGATCATCATAACTTACTTGCCAAACTAAAAATTATTCCATTTTTTTAATGAATAATTAAATATTTTTTATTTAAATTGATTTGGGATAGTTCGAAAACGAAATGGACAAATTAAAAGAGTTGCACAAAAACAATGATACGCAAGAATGTGAAGCTTTGGCCGACACTCATCGCAATCAACTAATTTCTATTATAAAAAATTCTTCGTTGTGCGCAACTGATTTAATGGACGAAGTTGGAGGTTCAACGGATTCTCTTTATATGACTTCTGAAAAAGTACAAAACGATTTGAATGATATCAAAACGCAATCAAAGCAATGTTTAGAGAATGTTGATGGAATCGTGAGTGGTTCGAAAAGTTTGGTGTGCTTGACTAAGGTGAGAATGAGATTTTCCTTTCCTGGGGGAGAAATTGAATTTTTTAAAAATAAATTTAAATTGAATACAAACATTGTTTATTAATATATTACTAGTCGGTTTTTCTTTTCAGTTGACTGCAAAATCAGCTAAATTCATAGCTGAAGACGTAGCTGGGGCAATAACGAATATGGGCGAAATTTCCACTGAAATTGGCCAGTCGGCGGCTAAAATTTCAACGTGTTACGTGAACGAATTGATATTATCTGCCCCGCAAAATGTTTTGTCAGCTATCGAAGACGTAAATCAGTGCATGCAAAAAATTACAACTTCCTGAACAAAAAATTAACGAAATCAAGAAAATATTGTGTGAAATGCATATAAAAAAGTACAACAAATCAACTTTTTAAGATTGCCAAGTATGATTATTAAACGAAAAATCAGTTATGTGTAATAGTACGATATTATAATAATAAATATGAATATAATAAATGGTGTTTTTAAATATTTTTTATGTGTAAAATTTATTTTATAATATGCAAAACTATCATGTTCCTTCAAAAGCAGAAAGTATTTCATTCATTATTCGTGCAACGAAAGTGAAAAACCAACCAAGATTTGTTCTTTTGAACAGAGGCCTTGTAGATAAGAAATTCCAAAAGCACCATGTCTGGTTTATGAATGATTTATTTGCTGTTTAATGCTGATGAAAATGCAAGCATTTGCGTTGAAAGGAGAAGTCAATAAAAGTTATTACGTCATTCATCGATGAAAAATGCTCGTTTCTTTTTCGTCATTCTGTTTCTGAAGCAGGTGTTCCACGTATTTGATTGATGATTTGAACACAATTTTTTTGGCATATGCATTGTGTATTATTTTACGTACAAAATCATGTTTTTCATCTTTTTGAAATACATGTATAATAATAAATAAAAAATAAAATAACCTCAACTCATAAAAAATTTAGATTAATGAAATTTACTTAACATGAAACTAAAACTTGTGATGTAATTTCTTTTTCAAGATAATAAAAAAAAGGCCTTGCTGATAAGAAATCTCAGATGTATCATGTCTCCATGAATAATTTATCCATTTTTTTATGTTGATGTACATGCAAGCATTATCGTTAAAAGGAAAGTAAATACCAAAAATCATTACGTCATTATCTGATAAAAATTTTCATTTTTTCGTCACCCTGTTTTAACGCAGGTGTTTTACTTATTTGGAAGGTAATTTGCATAAAGATATGTATGTCATGTATAAAAAAACTTATGTTTCCTTATTACTTTTCAGCCAAAGAACTTCTATATGATGAAATAAATTATCATTACATACAATTTTTTTTAATTATTTCCTTTCGAGACATTTATATTAGAATATTAAATGTTTTGAATAATGAAATAATAAAAAACAATAAAAAATTCATTTTACTTGGAAATAAATCAAGGTAATTTGTTTTTTATGAAGAATAAAAAATTGCAATTGCCTGAAAAATAGGCACTTTTCATAGCCTGTCTAATAAAAAAAAAGATAAGGACTAGAAGTACCCGTCAATGACGTGAATAATAACAAGGAAATACAAAATTTTCAATTTCAACAATCTTTCATGACAAATGTATTTTTTAGAAAATCACGTAAAAAGATAACTTTCCAAAGGTATAAATCTGAGGCAAATCAAGTGTGTAATTGGTTCTTACAAAAGTGCGACATTTATTTATTTTTTTATATGCTAGAGGCAATAGAATTAAAAATTTGAATATAAATTGAAAATTTCGGGGAGCTTTAAATACGAGCCGAATTTTCTAGATTTCACAGAAAGTTTCTCTGGTTTCGAGAAGTAACTTGGCTGTTTCTTTACTTCAAAAAATCATAAAATTTAAACAGGCTTTGAGATTGAAAAAAAGATTTTTTTTCGAAAAATTGAAACGCTTCATAATGTTTAAACTAACCATTTTCGTCTGCTTCGTTCTGATAAGCCAGGTGAGTCGACAATTACAAAAATTTTTTGTAGAAAATAAATTTAAAAAATTTATTGGGGAATTAAAAAAAACTGATTTAAAAAATATAAATGTTGGAATGTTCGTTAATGGACTACCAAAAAATATCAAAATAATATATGTATATATTTTGTAAATATATTGGTCAAATCCTTGAACAAATTGAAATTGAATATAATTCATTATTTCAAAGTTTACATCGATTATAAATACAATAATTTTTATTTCTCTGTGTTCTGACATATTTCGATTTTGATACTGATTTTTCTCTATTACAGGGTTAGAATTACAAAAAAAATTTTTTTTGAATATTAAAAAAGTAATATATCGTAAAAATTATGCATAAATATCCATAAAATACTTTTGCAAAATTTTCATATGTTTATTCCGGAAATTATTCGTACCTACTCTTCTTTTTCCATGGGTTTTCTCATTTTCTCAAGAATTTATTTGATTTTAAATAGCAACATTGTCATTTATTCATAAGATGAAAGATAATATTGATGTTTTCCACTGTAAAGTTCGATAATTTCAAAAATAAAATTTCTAAACGATTTAGCATTGTGATATTAAGTGTAATTCCATTTAAATTGGATTTTTTATTGAAGCTTGTATGTATTACGTTTTGTTAGTATGAAAAATCTTTTGAATTATTTTGAAAATTTAAACGATATTTGTTTTATGCACATTTATGCGATTTCGTCAATTTATTTATAATAATTTTCGTCAAAAATGTTTCCAATTTCACAAACAGATTTGTTTCATCCTATTTCAAACTACTGAAACTAAGTATTTTCCAGAAAAAATTATCCATCATAAAAAATAATTTAGCATTTGTCAAAGGTCATGGGAAGAGTCTGTATTCAATTTGTAAAAACTTTGCTATCATAAATTATTTATGTACATTTTTCGTTATTTATGATCAAGATTTTTCAGCGAAATTTTCGCAGGATTTCCTGTTTACATGCAGATCATAGATTTTCCCATTCAGATCTCTTGGAAATTCCATTATTAATTGCAACAGTTCAAATCATGTATAAAATTTAAGATTGCTGTTGTACTTTTTCAGAATAAAATTAATCATAACATGAAAAAAATCTTTTTATCATTTTTACATAAGAAATTTAGGAAAGCTACTTTGATATAAGAATTTCTTTAATTTTGAAAGACAAATATTTATCATTAATTCAAAATTCATAAAATATTTTGTTTTTACGATAGAAAAACGTGTATAAAAAACTTGAAAATTCATGATTTTTATTTTGATTTTGAATTTTGAATTTTGAATTTTATTCTATAGGTTGAAAATTTGAGTTTTGGTGGTATAAGAGAAGGAGCAAGAAACCGCATCGCTAAAAGAGCGGCCCAAGTAAGTTGTTAATTGCCAAAAAGTTATTTTGCGAAATTCATAATACAACACAAAATACAACAACAAAAAGTTTTCCGAAAATTTGTTCACTTGAAGTAAGTAGTAAGTTGAAAACTGAATCGTTAGATTTTTTTCTAAAATTTAGAATTTATTCAAACACTTATAAAAATATCATATTCGACGTATATATATTCTTCAATCACATCGAAGACATAAATTTTTTTTTAATATCAGGAATGTAACTCCATTTTTTTATTCAATTGTTTTTGAAGAACATTTACACCGACAATATTTGATTTATACTATTCGAAAACATTTGTGAGAAATGAAAGATTTATTATTTTGAAAAAACAAATTGTTAATGCTGATTTGTTTTATAAGGTGCAAGATTTAAACAAAACGATTAGAACAGTAGGAGCTGAGCAAGTGGACAAACGTCTGGATGAATTGGAAGAGACAATTAATGATTCCAAAAAACGAATTTCTGACAATATTAATGGGGCTTCCGACTTTGTAGGCTCAAGGCGACATGAATTCGAAACCTTTATCGATAACAGATTGAATGAAGTAAATTATTACAATTCAGAAAATAATTTTGCTGAATTCCTGCTTAAACATAAAATACCGACAAGTTTTCCAGAAATTCCTTCACATGGAGAAATAAAGCAACAAAAAAAAGTTTATTCCTTTTTTTTTATTAAGAACCATTTTAGAACAAACATGGTTTTCAAAATCACGCATCTCTGGAGAATTTTCAGAGATGAAAAAACTTTTCAAAAAATGAAAATGTTTTGCATGTAATTTATGTTTGTGTCTTGAAAATGGGAGCTTTATTTTTTGAACATTTATTTCGAATCTTTGACTTTAGGTTGGAGAAATGATTTCCAAACGCCTGGGAAATAACGAAACAGTCACATACTGCACTAATGTAGTAATGTCAGAAACGAAAAAAAGCGCGTACAAAATATATCACAAATCATTATCTTGTGTGACAGAACCTTTCAGTGAGGCGAAATCGCTCGCGGGAAAATTTTTTAATCAAGGAGACGCGTTGAGAACGGAATTACAAACAGGTCGA
This sequence comes from Platygaster orseoliae, assembly GCA_030522825.1. Taxonomy (NCBI): domain Eukaryota; kingdom Metazoa; phylum Arthropoda; class Insecta; order Hymenoptera; family Platygastridae; genus Platygaster; species Platygaster orseoliae. The sequence continues at coordinate 8,136 of JAPYZL010123001.1, forward strand.
AAAGGTGTTATTGCTTGTATGAAAATGAATACGATTGCAGAAAGAGGACCATGTTACGGAAATGTGAGTTACTCAGTTCTCAGTAAATAATTGAAATAGTTGAAACAATATCGTTTTTTTAATTTTTTTATTTAAATTATCGAAGCATTTCAATGAACACTTGAAGTAACTCGTTATTGAAATTTTCTGAATGCAAACAGGTACTTTGGAATGCAACAAAGGAGACTGCACCGAAAATCCTTCCATACACAGAACATGCGACAGAAGCTGCCAAACAAATCGGAAAGATCAGGTTTAAAATGGAAGAATGTGCATTCGATTCATCTTTCTCATTAATTAGTGGAGTTGTAAGTGATGCGTTGCCAGAAGTTACATCATGCGTTATTGACAAAATTCGTTCGAATAAAAAAAAACCTGGCGATGGAACAGATTCACTCGGTAACAACAATTTGCCGAGAGAAAATGCAATAGATGAATTAGGAGTCAATCCTCAGAACAATGAGGAAAATGTTAATAATTTACCAAGTGCAGAAAATTCAGCTGATCAAAATTCACTCGGTAACAACAATTTGCTGGGAAAAAATGCGATAGGTGAATCAGGAGTCAATTCTCAGAACAACGTGGGAAATGTCAATAATTTACCATAAGCAGAAAATTTAGTTAATCAGCAGCTTGGGAATTTGCAAACTAACGATTTGCCAAATAATGTCCAACCTTCCGTAATAATGGCATAAATAAAAAAAAACTTGCGGTGGTTTCATGAAAAAGAAATGGAGTGAGTCAAGTAAATTTCAGGGGCGTGATTTAAAAAGTAATTTGAAGATAAATTTTACTAAATTAAGTGAGAATTTTATTTCCGATGATCAAAGAGTATGGTTATTTAGATATTCAAAAATTATGTAATTATGCGAATATTTATTTATGTGAAAATATCTGAATTTAAATTGAAACTTTGAATTCCATAAAATTACTATTCCAAAGTTCATATTACCTTCTGATTTTATTGTTTTCTTACTTAATGTCATTTGATGAACTTTAGTATAATCAAATTAAATAATTTTCCGACTTAGTATTAAGTTGTTTAACAGAAGGAATTTATAAATTTTTACTTAGATGCGTTTAAAAATTATGTTTAAAGAAAAAATCAATTTAGGGTAATCTAATGTTTATAAAAAAAAATAGTTCAGAATGCATAGTGACCAAAAACGTGATGTAAAAATAATTAACATAGAAATCCAGTGTTTTTAATTTGTAGTTTGATAAATAGATAGTCCAAATTAAAACATTCTAAATTTATGAGAATTTACGAAAATACTTTTTTTCTACTTTCGCCTCTGAAATTTGCGCTTGACTGTATATTATGTGTTTTTTCTGGCAGAGTATTGTTTAAATATAAGTTCGGAGTTTTCATATAAATAACTGTATTTTGGTGGTGGGCCTACTGAATTTTTCCGATTCGGTAGAAGTTTAACTAGAGAAATATTAAATATCGAATGATATAGAATAAAATTGGAGGATTTGTGTGTTTGCGTGTGCAAGTTAAAAAACTTCCTACGATGGAAATGTAATATTCACTAAATTATTAACGGACAAATAAAAGTAGCAATGAAATTTCTTATTTTCCCATTTCTGAGGAATTGACAGAAATACCCCAAAAAATTACTTCTGGATTTTTCTCTAATTATAAAAGCATTATGAATTCGAATGCAAACATGAGATAAGCCATTCTTTATATCATGATAAAACAAAAATAGAAATTTCAATTAGATTTTGTAACTGGTAGTTCAAGAGATAAATAAGCATTTAAAGAGCAATGTAAAGATTTCTGAAAATTAATCTTTTATCAAAAAAACTATTCTACATGATTATTCGTCGATATGAAGATTTATGATGATATAATTCCAGGACACTTCATTTTTATTCTAATATTAATTCAGTTTCACTGAAGATTAACTGCACCCAGATTTTTTTAATGCTGTGAGACCTGAAAAACGAACCTCATTAATCGAATCTCTTTTGCACGTTTATTGTACCATATACCATACGTGAAAAAAAAGATTTCTGCAAAATTAATTCTATAATTATAAACGAATTCAACTTCATTCATACCACAAGATTTCGATTAAATAAGAGAGAGGCTTGAATTTTTGTAAAAAAAATTGGTTTGAATGTAGAATCGAAAAATATAATGATATGAATAAAAAAAATTTTTTTAATGAAAGTTGTATGAAAAGGTTTATACAAAGTAAAAAGGATGCCGACAGAAACTTTAATTTTCCGAAAAATTGTCCAAAAAAATTTTTTTTTCTAAAAATAGAAACTTTCTGAACAACAACTTTAAATGGAACAAAAACGTACATACACATTGTGAAATCGATTTTATAGTAATTTTGAGGTAGATGAGAGCTTCAATATATTTAACAAAATTTGTTTAACTAATAGATTTATTACTAATTAATTTATTGAATTCGGAAAATTGATTTTCAATAAATTTGAAGCGATAGAAAGGTTGAAAAAATAATAAAATGTCGGAGAAAGGTTTTACTAAAATGAGCATAAACGATATTTTCTGATATTTTTTAATTATTATGCAATTATAATACCAACATTCTTAGTCATTTTTTATTAATGTCATTCTACGTTTTAGCATATCTAAGAAATAAGTATTCAATAAAGAACACAAAAATTATTAAACTGAAAGTCATTTTGAATAAAAAAGTGTAATTGAAATTTGTCTACGCATTTTCTGAAAAATATTTTTTCAAAAAGTTTTTTCCAAAAAACGTAATTTTCACAAAAGAGTTTATAGCTTTCCATTCCTGATAATTTTTTCTCTGCCTTTCTTCACTTTTTGTAGAAAAGTGATTAGATAACGTACTAATACTAAAAAAAATTTATCTTAAACGAAACTTAAACTTAAACTTAAACGTCCACGCGAAACATTATCTTTTTTTTGCGATATTAGATTCAACAGGTTATGAATAATGAATGTAAATTAAAAATTAGCAACCTTTAAAAGCTCGCCAATTTTTCCGCACTTCCCAGAAAGTACTTCACGTTTAAAGACGTAACTCCGTAATTATTACACTGCAAAAAAGTCCTAAGAATCCTCGACGAAGAATTTATCATTTTCGAAAAAAAAAAAAATATATATATATATATATATATATATATATATATCCAAGATTGAGAAAAATTTCACAAATGTTGAAATTAACTCATATTTTGTGCTTTGTCTTGGCGAGTCAGGTAAAATCATTTAAGATGAAAAGTTATTTTCATTGTCAATATACGTAATTACTCTGGAATTTATAGGAAAAGTGTATGTATGTAATATTACACTTAATCTGAGATTTTGTAAGTTACATTCGATAAAATGATAAATTGTTTATACATCAATAAAAGCTATCAGCGCAAGTTAAATAAGTAAAGTGAAAACGTTTCAAAAGTAACTAGTTACTAAGAATCAGCAATATTAAGTTTCTTCATAAAATTATTATTATTTATTATGAAATTTATTGTTTATTATTTATTGTTTATTATTATCTATTATTTCTTTTTGAAAAGTTACAAATATTTATCAACCATTACGATTTTTCAGATGTATCGAAAAAACAAAAGTTTGAATTATGTTCAACAAATTCAAAAGATCGTTTGCATGTTTTGATTATTTAAACTGGTTTCTTTATGTCTTGTGAAAAAAATTGACTTGAAATTTTATTTAAACTTGTATAGAGCAATAAGGTGCATGATATATATAAAATTATAAATATAATTAAAAGAATAATTAAATAGAAAAATTAAATGTATAAATTTTATATCTAAATATTGTATTTAAGTATAAATTTAAATGAAGTAAATTTAAATAAAGCTATATAATTGAGATTTGAATCTTTAGATTGCGAATCCCTTAGTATCCGAAATGAAGGAACTGGCTTTCGACACAAGAGACAACATAAGAAATGCTACTAGGGACGGGTCCATAATACTGAATAAACTTGAAAAAAAAATTAGTAACATAACTCAAGAGTTGAAAAAAATGATAATACAAAATCCAGTGCAACCTCTCAGTTGAATGAAGTAAGTTTGACCTATTCAGAAAATAATCTTCTAAAGTTGATACTTATAGTATTTCAGTTTATAGCAACTAAAAATAAAAATGAATATTCATATTTTTTCACGAGAAAACAGTTTAATTTAAAAATATTGTACCAAATGCTTGTATAAAAAAAAATAATAATTTATATCCAGAAAATCGATCAATCGGAATTCCAATATTATCGTACCCAAATTTTTTGTGAGTTTCTTTATATTTTTTTCCTCAAATTCACATTAAGTAGCACAACCAACAATAAATAATCAAGTCACTTGAAAAAACATTTGTTTATGGTTTATCTTGTTCAAAATTGACTTTGGATTTAACTCAAATATAAAAAACTTTTGAGAAGCGCTAGAACTTGGGAAATTGGTATGCAAACTTTCACTCCAACATTATTAAGTAAATGAAGATATAGAAATATAATTTTGAATTTCATGTTCATTCGAAATACATGAAACTGTCTTGAAATAGGGTGAAGCAACATCATCAGAAGAGCGAGATACATCAGACAAGTCGCGAAAAATTTCAATCACTTGTTCAGGAAAATCCTCAAAAGAAGTTAAGGAGCTCAGGAAGAAAGTCGATGCTTTAAGATCAAAAGTACCAGAAGGTCGAAAAACATATTTGGAGTGTGCTAAGAATGATCGAACCTTTGCAAAAGACTTGAATGTAAAAACAAAGTAAGCTCTAAAATTGCAAGTATGCAAATACTCATCACCCTTACAGAAACGGAAGAAATGTTTGGTTCCAGTAACTATTCATTCAGTAAAATATGGACCAACCAAAGTTTCTTGTATGAGAACCAAAATTTCTATTATCGCAACTAATACACAATTTTCATAACGAAAACTGTAGTTTACATCAATAAAACTTTGGCTCTTATATCCAAAACTTCGGTTGGCTCATATTTACTATATTACGATTGGTTGCTAGAACCAAACGTTTCTTCCTGTTAAAATAACAATCACAATAGACTGTAATGTGAAATGTTTGTTTGCATAAACGGAAGCAGTCAAGAATTGCCATACAAAATATTTGGAAAAGACAACCAAAGTTTTGAGAATGAAAATAAAATATTTATTATCTACTGGATGAAAACAAACAAAAAATGGCTTCTTATTAAGTGAAATCTCTAATGTTCTAATATAGGTGAAATTTTATGTGTTTTCATTGATAGTCAGACTGACACGGCTACGATCATATTTTTTTATTGTATACAGAACAGAGATAACTATTGATTTTTTAAAAACTTTTTATTATTTATCTCATTATGATAACTATTGATAGTAGTAGCAAAAAAAAAACAAATAAAAATTTATTAAAAATTACAGGGCTTTCCAAAAAATTTGAAAAAGCTTGAAGACGAAGTATCCCCAGAGATCCGCGAGAGGACGTTAAAAAGATAAAAGCATTGAAATCGGAAAGCGCAGAATGTAAACTGAAAAACTCCTGAAAAGATTTGATCATGTATTGCTAGAAGTTGAAAAATGTGTACTTAAAAAAGGAAATAAAAATAAAGTTTGAAAAGATTGGAAATTCTAGAAAAAATTTTTATTCATCTGATGATTGACAGAAAAGCAAGTGAAGTAGTAAAATATTTGATGTATTATGAAAGTTTGAATAAAAATGTCTATGATCATGAAATTTCAACTAAAATACTATAGCTGTACATTATTGGTAATTATTTTTACCACCGACCACCAAGATAAAAAAATTCTGTGTTTCAATTTTAATCAGTAAATTTATTTTAGCTTCCTCCAAAAATACTTGAATGAAAAAAAAAAGGAAATATGAACAAATTAAAAACAATGAGATCAGAAGTTTTGTATCATATTTAAAAATGAAAGTGTTGACAAAATCTGAATAAACTAACTTAGAGTACGAAATAGTTTTTTTCTACCCTATTTCAACAAGTCAAATAAATTTTCAAATAAAATATTAAAATTTTTACTTCAAGCCAGACATAAAATGTTCATTTTTAAATTTTTGAGTTTGTATACTACATAGATGTGAATTTTGTTAAATTTTTCCTACCCATTTGCAAAGAAAGGATTATTCATTTAATAAAAAATACTACAAAGTTTACATAATTCCCTTTTCTTGTCACTCTTTTATTCTTCTCTCTTCGGTTTCTAAAGAATTCGATTTTACCGGAATACGCATTGGTTTTGTTTTCAATTGTGGTTGCATATCTTTGAAATTAATTTTTAAAAAAAGAAAACGATGAAACTGAAACTAGCTTGGTGTAGTAAAAAAAAATTTTAATTTATTGTCGAATTTCCTTGAAAACGTTATTTCCGATATTTTATTAGCTGATAAAAAAACGAATAATTTTTTTGCAGTCATTAACAAAAATTACGTAAGTCAAGTGGCCACTATTTCATGCTTCTTTAAAAGTCTTTCTTCAATTTCTCTTAAAATATGATTTAAAGGTCTTAAAGCTGGAAAAAACTATTTTCAAGCTCAGTTCTTATGCATGAATTGCATTTTTTGAAATGTCAGATTTAATGGATTTTGAATATTGAATAATAATTGAAAAATTAGCTAGCTTCAAAAGTGCGTCAATTTTTCAACATCACTCAGAAAGTTCTTCGCGTTTAAAGACAACTGTGCAATTCTTGGAGTCAGAAAAAATTTTTACAGTCTTCAAAAAACAATCGAATATTTTGAAAAACGTTGTAATGATTTTGTTATTTAAATAAAAATACTAGCTTAGACGCTCAACAAGTATTTGACATCGAATTTACAAGAAGTTAAAATGGTGTTGAAGTTGACTATTATTTTGTACTTCGTTTTGGTGAGCCAGATAAAATCGATTTGATCAAAATCCTCTTATATTCATCGATAGAAAAAATTGACTTGATTTGCAGAATTCAGAAAATTATTGACAAGTTAATGAAAAAAACTGTTGAGAATTTGTATTATTATAGCTGAACCGAGGTTTTGTCAATTCTATTTAATAAAATATGAAATTATTCGTACGGCAAAAAAGCTTTTATCTGAATTTGTAAGGATAAACTTCAAATTATAACAAAACTGAGTTTGTTTATTATAATTTTTATGTCATCAAATTTGGGTTCTACAATTCAGTGATACTGGCTCTCATTATCTATAATAGCTTTTCAAATCCATAAAAAAAACAACTATGTCAACTATGTATTTTTCCAAATATTTTTAATGTTTCAATGGCTTAACTACATTTTTTCATCAAATCTTATGGAAAAAAAGTGTCGAGAATTCGATTCAAGCTCATATAAAGCAAAAAAATGCATGATTTACGGAAAATTATTGAAGTTTATTAAATTAAACTTTAAATCGATAGATTGTCAATGCTAAACTCGCGGAGGTATTTACTGGTGAATTTGGGGAAGACACGATAAATAAAATTATGAACGCAAAACAAGAACTCAAAAAAGTTGAAAAAGCTTTTGAAGACATAAAAGTGAATGTGACAACAGTTAATGATACGGTATCCAATGCCAATTCTCAGTTGAATAAAAAATTAGAAGACAACGCCAATGAAAAAGTGACTAAAGTAAGTTATATAAAATAAGTTATATAAGTTGTATATAAAGTTACTTTACGAAATGGATACTCTATCGAATAATTTTATAATTTGATGAAAATCCGTAAATTTTTCAAAAATATCCGATACCATATGTAAAGTACAACATAAAATTCTCTTAATATTATATCACGGATCGAAGAAAATATTGCCCAGAAACTTGGCAAAAACGAAATTGTCTCAAAATGTGTTAAAATAAAGTCACCAGAACTGAAACAAAAGCAGATGGGGCTCGAAAAGATAGAAGCTTCTTGTGAAAGACAATCTATGAATAAAGTTCAAAATCATCTGCAGATTGTTTATACGCATTATTCTATTACAAAGAAGAAATTGTAAAATGCAGAACAATCATTAACGAACTGTACTAAAGATGATCGGAATATGATGGAGAGAATAAAATGTCATAACAAAGTAAGTTTTGCGATTCTGATATTCATAAAGCTCTAAAAATGTTTTTTCATTATTTCTAGTGTTTTTGAAACATTTCTGAAATAGTAAAGTGTTATAAACTGATAGTAAGTAGGTTTCAAAAGATTCCAATGAAACAAAATAAAAATCAATCAAACAAAATACAAGTAAAAAAAGCTTGTACTTTTCGTATAATTATCGGTCAAAAAATGATATTTTGAAAAAATGAGAAAAAAACAAAACCATATTGATCATTTTCCAAATTTAAAATATTGAAAAACGTTGAGCTTTTTTCGCTTATTACAGCAAAATAAAAGTTCGTTACTTATTACAGAAATTTCCACACAATATAGTCGAGGATACAGAATTGTTATCTTTCGAAATCGAAAGAATTTCAGAGAATTTAAAAAAAGTTGAAGAAATGTTACAACCGAAAGAATGTAAACGTGATCCTACCTTAAAGAACACCGACAAAATATTTGATGGTGCATTGGCGGAGGTTCAAAATTGTGTCACACAGAAAAAAACTTCTGAGGGTGGAAATGCTAACGATGCAAAAAATAAGAAATAATAGTTAACTAAACACGAAAAATAAGATATACATAAAATGTATCGTTAAGATTTTATCTAGCATAGTGTAAACAAAAAAAATCATGATAAACAATTAATTTAGGTACATAAAACTAAAAATATAAAAAATGTTTTGCGTGGTTGATATACCAGAATTGTACAACAAGAATAATTAGGCTCTTATATGGTCTTACATGAAAATCAATAAATGTTGATTCTGTCGTTGATACTAAACAATATTTATATGTGTTTGTACTATTTTGCTACACAACAAAACATACAATCAATAAAATCCAGTATCGAAAATTTCGTGTTTGCTCTACCTTCATAAATTTTTATGAACCATTTCACTTTAAAACACTTCAAAAGCCAGTGACAAAAGAAATCTCAAAACTGTTGCAGTACATAAAAAATTAACAGGGCCTAATTGAATTTAATTAAAAATTTAACGAAAAATCAGAATAACTAACATTCTTGTGTTCACATGAATAAGCACTATTCCTACCAGTTATTAACATTTATTTGTGTGAAGATTAGGTCATTATCTACATGTTTGCATTGCCCTAATCATTCAGTTACGGATTCTCTATGCATTGACACAAGTGGAAAACATTTCCTCTAGTCACCGAGAGCGCTAATTCCCAAGATCGTTAAAACTCGGGGTAATATATAAGTGTCGCGATTGTGAAGAGCACGCTTTTGAATATGAGGGATCTCAACCATGCAATCATGTTAAAGTTAACTTTTTTTGTGTGCCTCTGTGTTCTGATTCAGGTAAATATATGATTATACTCGAGCAACAATATTCGATGTAAAGTAAGCATTTGAAAACGAAAATCGTTATACTCCATCGATTATTTTTTATTCAGGTAACAAATTGTGTAATGTTTCTGTTTTTTGATTTTCAAATTTGGCAGAACTACAAGGAATTTTCGAAAGTGAAAAGTAGTATACGATTTGTTAAAACACCGACAAAAAAAACAAATCACCAATCTTGAATTTTCGACTTGAGGAACACATATTTTTTTTAGAAGAACTGTACAATCAATGTTGGTATATATTTTTTAAGTTTTTTTGACTTTCGAGAATGTTTTAAATGAATTATTAAAGTTTTCATAACAATAAACTGGAGGCAAACAATGGACGATATTGAGATTTTCATGAAATAATTATTACAATTTTTATTACCTTGATTATATTATGAATTTTCTGAGTTTGATCTTGAAACTGAAGTTTTTGAATGAAATAAGAAACTTTTGAATTTAAATTGTAAGTTTAGCATTGTTAATTTAATTGTATACTGTCGTATCATGCAAATCTCGAAAATTTGAATTGAAGACACTGTGAAATTAAAAGAATCGTATTATCTACACTATCCACAGGCACTCTAACGCTTTAATAGATAAACTTATGATAATCAAAGAGTTCATTGACTTCTCGATTCTGGATATTGTTTTCAAAGTGTAGATTACTTAAAGTTTAACAAACGGATTTAACAAATTTATTTCATTATTGATCAATTTTTTTATTATTTAAATTTTTGAAGAGAGAACGTAGATTTTCAAAAATTGAAAATGCTCCAAATGGTACGAAAATTGCAAAAATATGTCATAAACATGCAGTTTGAATATTTTTTACTATCAATTGAAACTGCATAGCTCAATAAACAAATTTTGCTAGAACATGACTGATAGTATTTATGAGACTTTTTTTCTGGTATTGCTGATTTATTAATTGTACAATAAATAATTAGGTTATTATTCTATAGAATTATTAACTTACTCTATAAAATAAAACAATTAATAAAAAAATATGTAATCTATGAATCAAATAGAGAATCAAAAATTTTTTATGATAGAACAATCATTCATTTGATAATTTAAAACAAATTGATTGAAAAATTTTTGTGTTTATTGAACGATGTCTTATTTTGAACGAATAATTATAAAATTTTTAATCGTATTATATAATATCAATATTTCTGAAAAGTTGTACAAAAATAACATACATATATAATTACCATGAATAATTTACTAAGTCATCCATGAATTCATGCATTTATAAAGTAATTAAATAGTCAATCATCTAATAAATGATCACCATTTCATTGATAATACTTGATATTCATTGATAATACATTTCGTTACACATAAATTCAATGTTTTTCAAAATTATTATTATTTTTTTTTTTTTTTGAATTTATCAATTATTTATTCATTTGTTAGATCCATTATTCATTTATCATTAGAAATTAAGTAAATAAACATTATTTTTCAATGAAAGTTGAATATTGAAACAACGTAAATTAAAAATGTGTGAAAATTTTCTAACTAAAAATATTTACACATATAACAGAGATATAACACATAACAGAGAATAAAAATTTCTCTTGTGTAAGGATAAAATGAAATTTCATAAACAAAATAGAAAATTGCACTGATTTCATGAATCTTAGTATCTTTTTATGAGATATTATTAACAATTTTCGAAAACCGATAGGAAAAAAACATAAAAACCATCATAATTTCATCATAAGATCATCGGCCTCGTGAAAATCAGCTCCCAAGCATGGGAGTAACTTTTTTTTTAATTCTCAGGCCCAAGATAGTAAGGATCCCAAGAACAAAACAGGCAGTGAAGGTCGTAACCTTTACCCTGAAAGCAGTAGGAGTCTGCGTCAACTTCTTGGAAACGGCGGACTTTTTGGTGGACTTCTAGATAAATCTGGCCTCCTAAGGGATGGAATTCAAAATAGAACTGATACCTTAAGTGATGGTCTTCTTGGCAACAAAGGCAACAGCACTAATGACATCAATGTCAGCAGTCACGATGATCCTCTTGGCATTATAAACAACAGAAACATCGCTTTCAAAGACAATGGTAGGCTTTTAAACAATAACAACACTAGTAACAATGTACATGAAGACAAAATTGGTCCTGTCGACAACTCCAGACTTTTTGCTATAGTTCTAAACCAAGGTCTCAGGCTCCTAATAAAAAATATTTTCCCAATTGTTTCTTCAGACTCCGGTACTCTCTCTGAAAATGGCAGTGCTTTAAGCAATATAACCGACAGTGTCGCACGAATACTCGTTTCCATCTTAACTCCCATAGACAACGCGATGTCAAGTTTTGGAAGCCAATTGACAGTCATCAAACAAAAATTGTGGGCTGATGTTGACAGACTCAAAGACAAGGCTGACTTGGTTCAAGAAAAATTCCGTGAAATGGTTGATGGACTAGCTGAAAATGTGAGTTTTTCTTGCGTTACAAAACAAAAATAGAAGGTTGCAAATTATTTCAATTTCAGTTAAGAAGCGTGGTTTCCAATATGGTGGATGGTCAAAATAAAGCCACGCCTTGCGGGAACATAGTCCTAAGATTCAAGGACAAGATATTGGACTCGGTCTTGAACACGACACAGTGTGCCAGGAATGTAGTTGAAGAAGTCATTGGTCTTGCACGAATTATTTCTGATGCGGGAGATCGCATTAGGGAAAATCTCATATTATCAAGGAAGGATGCTATCCAGTGCGCAGAAAATATGCAAGGCGGTGTAAAGTTCTTTATGGCGGGGCTGAAGTGTATGACGCAGGTAATCCTGTAAAGGAACATAAATTCTTCAGTTAAATGCTTCTCAGCTTCATTTCTAATGCCTTCCAACTTTTCGTCAATTTCAGACTTCCATTACGGCGGGGGTCATTATCGCGACCGAAATCCCCACTTTCTTCATTGAAGCGACAAAAGCTGGCAACACCATTATGACAATGCCTGTCACAGTAGAAGCTTGCGTCACTTCTGGCGTTCTACAATCTGTGTCCTTTCATTACAGAAGAATTCTGCAACAAGTCGGAAAATGCGTGAAGAACTTTCGACAGCCTGCCAACACTGCCAACGTTTCAGTATCTGAAGTTCCCAATCCTGGTGCTCTTCTAGACGAATTCAACAACATCTTCACAGATCAAGTCCATAAAAACACAACTGAGTCCTTTGTAGACGACTTGAATGAATCATTTCCATTCACAGAATACCAAACTGTATTTGAACCAGTTGAAGATAACCAAAACGTATTTAACCCAGTTCAAGACTATAAATATCAAGTGAACCCAGTTACTGCTGAACGGATGGAATTGAAACCAGAAAACGTTCAGTCAGTTAATGATGGTTTTGAGGACTTAGCGAACTATCAGTCGATGACAGATGAACAAAAGGAGGCCCTCTTCAGTAAAGTATTTCCGAACGTCAAATTGAAGAAGTAAATTTTTTAAGCTATAGTACACTTCCTCTTAAGTTCACTCTCAGTTTTAGTTAACACTTTTGGAATAGTTCAGCAAATTGTCATTCATCGAAACATCAAAAACGATATATGAAAATAAGCATATACATAAACTATTCTGAATGTGTAAGTTTTAAAAAGCTCAATTTAGAGGGGGTGAACTGTACCTTAATAACGACGAATTAAATAGAAACTTGAGGACAAAGTAATTTTTGAACTTGTTTTTAATGAAGATGGAGAGGAGAATGAGTTTAGTACCAAAGAATTTTTTCTTATGTGTTACTGTTATAATTTTAAAAAAGCATGGTTGAACGATCTGAACTTTGTTGTTGTTGTTGATGATCGTTGGTAACAAATGATGAGATTATGTTACAAACTTTTATTTTCATTGAAAATATCCAAAAATTTGCTATCAGATGTTTTGTGAAAAGTGTACGGTAAAAAATTTGACTTTTAGGAAGAAGTTTTGGTGCATAAACGTGAAGATGTTCAAAGAGATGTCTTATGTATGATTGTACTATTTATAAAAATCTTTTGTCAAACAATAAAGAGGAGCAATAATAATTTCATGTTTTTGTATTTTGAAAACTGAAAACAAAAATTTCTTTATAGTTTTTTATACATTATAAACATTTTTTATAAATTAAGTAAACGAGTCTTTCAAAATGATAATTTATTCACGAAATGGCGAATTTTTCAAAATTTTCTAAAAGCTTGATGGTTTTCAAAAAAGTCGATAATGATTACAAATTAAAAATAAATGAAATGTACGTATATAAAACACTGTCAACAACGAAAATATAATAAAAAATATTTATTCTTCTAAATTTTAATTAAATCGATAATCAAACGATTATTTTTAGAAATAATTTGCGGAAAATCTAAAATTTCCCAAATCTGTATTCAATAAACTTGGAGTCTGGAAAAGAGCTTTTTATATCGAAAAAATTTCGAAACAAAATATCTTGCCAATTATATCTAATTATCTATAACTAAACGATGCTCTGAATTCGACACAAATTTTGTTTCATTTAAAAATTCGTTGAAAAAATTATTTTTTGTTATTATAATTCCACTACGAGAATCAGCTTTCACTAATGAGAAATTTAATTTAAAAGAAATGAATTTATAAAAATATTGAAAGTGAAAATAAAAAATGAAAAAGCTACTGGTCTGAAAAACTCAGGAGAAATGAATATCCCCCATTTTTTCACAAGATAATTCGCCAAATAAACAAAATATGTTATACGCCTTTTTTCCCTGTCAACTTAACAATAACTTTTATCGAAATAATTTCATTTTCAAATTTTTTTTGAAGAACGAGTCTTTCGATCCAAGAAATTTTCAGCATGCCCTTAGATATTCAATGATGCTTTTACGGTGTCATAAAAATTGCAAGTTTATCAGTGCCTGGTGTCAACACGGTTTTATAGAGCAGTTGACATAACCAAAGTACTCTTTATCTCTTTATCGTGATATATATTCCACTCAGACATTCATCCATGGAAATCTTATGATACACAATTTCAATGACCTATTAATTATTCAATTTTACACTCAAAATAAACTGTTCCTACTTCATTGAAACGCTTTATCACTTTTTTCCAGACGTGTTTGCAAGCTATACATTAACTTTTGATGTGTACATTTTGGCAAGACAATATTTATTTACGAAAACCTACAAAGTATAGAATAAAAACAATTTAATTTATAATTTATGACTTTAAATAATTTTTGTAAAAATAATCACAAATTTGGAAGGCTCTCTCGAAATAATATTGTGATTTCTAGTTTGTCTAAAATTTCATGTTATTTGTGACAATAATCTAGTGAGTTCTTAGAATTAAAAAAAAATTTTTTTACAAGTATTGTCTATATTTTTGGGAGTAATTAAATTAAAAATAATTTTGGAATAAATACTTTAATAATAAGTTTGATCATGTAACATAATTTCATTAATGCAATGAGAAAACTACACAAACAATTACAGTATGTAAAAAAAAAGGAATAAATTAGTTTGGAAACCAATTTCCAGTCTACATTTATTTTTCTAATAACGTTATTTTATTTTTAGAATATCGTAACGTAAATAAAAAAACCTGATGTTTGTTTGTATATTTGCAATTCCCCCAGTTTTTGAGGAAATTGGAAAGATGTTTACATTACTGATAAAATTTGTAGTTTGAATAATTCCTAATTATTTTTACACAGTTTGAACCGCGAAATTTTTCAGAGCTATGAGCTAATAAATCTTTAAAGCTTTCAGGAATTTTTTTTTATGTCAGCGAACATGTTTAAATTGTAAATGGTACGTATGAATTTGAAGAATTCGATTTTCTAAAATTTATATAATTTTCAGAAAGTCTAACAAAATTTTCAAGCATTCCATGAATGTTGATTCATTTAAGAGAACTTACTATAAAATTATTATTTATCATATTGTACTATGAATTTTTATTATTCGACGAAATTTTAAAGAGATTCACTAATTTATGTACAAATAAAAATTTGTGGTAAAATAGTTAAATATGGGTTTATAGAAGACAGAAGATATTTCTATAATTTTAAATTGTGCTCTATTTGATATTATTTCTTTATTTTTTTTTTTACGAATTATAAATGTTAATATATAAAAATTCAAGATTAGGTGGATAGAAAATCTTATTTTAAAAATTCCATTCTGAGTTACCTATTCAAAAATAGGGAATTCGAATAACTTGATTCAGTAAGTTTCCATAATAAAATATCTCGGTGTTCTTAATAAAAAGAAAAACAAATCGAATCTATAACATTATAATATGAAAGTGATGAAAATGAAATTCTATAACTTTGGTTGCAGGACTAGACATAAAATATTATGATTCCTAATGTTTTTAAAAATTACGATACTATGCACATAAATAATTATGACGACGACGAATAACTACACTACAAAAGTCATTCACGAGAAAAATCTCGAAACCTTCGCAGCTCAAAAAAAATTTACTAGATTGGATTAAATTGAAATAAAAACTAAACAAATAATTAGGAAAATTATGATTGTCGAGTTGACGAGACTGAGCACTATTTCTGTTAGATCTTAACATCTTCTTATGTAAAGATTAGGCGATTATCTACATGTTTGTGTCGTCCTAATCATCCGGTAACTACTTCTCCATGCATTGACACAAGTGGAAAATATTTCTTCTGGTCGCCAAATTTTCCAAAAGCGCTAAAATTCGGAGTATATAGTGTCGTGATCAAGAAGAGCACCCATAATATAATGAGGGATCTAAACTATGCGATCATGTTTAAGTTAATTTTGTGTGTGTGTCTCTGTGTGCTGGTTAAGGTAAATATCTAATTATACTTAAGCAACAATTTTCGATGTTACGTAAGCGTAAAAATGATAATTTGTTGATTCCATTATTTATTGTTCATCAAGCTCAAAAATTAAGAAAGTGTCTTATTGTGGATTCAGGTTTTGGTTGGTAATTTTTAATGGAGAGAAAATCATAAGGAATTCGGAATTCAGAGGCATCATAAGATTTGTTTTAATTATAAGAATATAAGAATTATAAAAATTACCTAACTTAGAATTTTCAATAGTGTTTTCTGTTTGTTTTTTTGTTAGTGATTTTTGTTTTGTTTTGTTTTTTTTATTTTCTGTTCTTCTGTCAGTGATTCCTGTTTTTTTAATAGTGTTTGTAACTGTTTTCAAAATGTAAAATATTATAATTCTAACAAACGAACGAAGATTAAAATTTTTTTTTTATTAAAAAGCATTTATTTTTGATCTTTAATTTTTGTAAAATTAAAATTGCTCCAAATGGAACAAGAATTTTAAAGGTATGTCATTAACACGCAATTTACTTTCTTTTCATTGTCCATTATTTCACAATATTTTCAAAAATAACTATTATTTTGGAAATTTTACTTTAAAAGTTTGGAATATCTCTAAATAAATTTCAGTTTTTCGGACCTACCTACATTAATTTCGAAAAAAATATCATCTCGCGATTTTCGCAAATTTTTCACTTTAATTCAAGATACATCTATTACTTGAACCAAAAATAAAATTAAAAAAATTTTATGAGTAATTTTTTTGTGATTTACTTCATATTATAATATTGCTCGCAATATAGCCAAAAATCATTTCTTATTCTCAGGATTAAACATTCTTACCTGCACTTTGAAGATAGTTCACAAATGACAATTTGACGGAAATTCTAATAGATGCATATAATTTTTATTGACTTTTGCAAGTAATCAAAGAACCTAATCAAACAAATTATTAGTGTGGTTCTTACAAAACAAAAACTGTAAATTGCCTTAATTTTACATATATAAAGTTACAGTTACAGTTACAGTTACAAAATATATTCCTTCCATAAATAACTATATCACTTTTCACAAAATTTCCGAAAATTCTAACACAAAAAGTACTTTTTTTGTAACTTCATACTGTTAAAAGTTAGTGACAATAAAAAGAAATAAAATAACAAATGTCTTTTTCAATTTTATTGATATAAATTTTCGAAAATTCTCAGTACGTCCATACTTTTACAACTTGACAGAATTTCTGAACTTCGTATAGACTTCGTTTTTTTTCCTGCCTATTATGCTGTGTATTTTTCTCAAGAAATGTCAAAATTATCAAAATTTGTTCAGTGAACATAAGTTATAGTACATTTTGTTCATATTCAATCAAATCTGACATATTGGCAAATTTACACACTAAACAGTCGATCACATAAAAAATGACAAAAACCACACAGTACAAAATTAATTCACAGCGTTCAATCGTATTGAAATTACTTGACTCAATTTTATTAACGGGTTCGAGTATCGTTAAATGTAAATTTATCAAAAAATGTATAATATGATTTTTCTTAAAGTGACGTTGTTAAGATCGATTTTTGCTAGTTCATTGCGTCAACTGTAAAAATTTACTCATTATCTCCGTGTTTACGTCGTCGAAATCTTTTAAAAACAGATTCTCTCTCCATTGACACAAGTGGAAAACATTTCTCTCGCCGCCATTTTCCCGAAAGCACAAAATCTTCGAGTATAAATAAATGTCGCTATCGTTGAGAGTACGCATAATTAAGTGAAGAATCAAAACTTGGTAATCATGTTCAAATTGGCTTTTTTTATGTGCGTCTGTGCGCTGGTGCAGGTAAATATCGGATTTAACTCACGCAACGATAATCAATGTAATCTATAAGTTTGGGAATCGACATCCTAGAATTTGATCGGTTATTGTTTATAAAAATCGAGAATTGTAGAATTGATTTGTTATTTGCATTTAGAGTTTCGGCATGTCATTTGCGAAGTATTTTTGAATTTGGAAAATTGTTGATTGTTGTCTATTTTTGAATCAAAATTCTGAAAACAGAAATTTGGATGCAGCTACTTTTGAACTTTGAATAGAAAATTCACAATTACAGTAAAAACATTTTACTTTTTGGAAATTTTACTCAGAGTATAAAACACTGAAAAATCAATGATTTTACACCTTTTTTGAAAATTTAAAACAGTTTCGAATGAATTATAAATTTTATTAAATGTCAATGTTAACAATTAACTTCTCTTTTTTATTTACTGATCACTTCCAACTTTTGATGGGAAAATCGTTGCCTTATTTAAAAAATTAAAAAATATTCAATAACTTTTTTGACGAAATTGTATTGTGATTTTTTTTAAAACAATGTAATCATTTCGATATCGAAAATTTGAATAAGAGACAATGGATAATGGAATAAATCAAATTAGCTACGCAGGTATTTTCGTACATGAAAAGAATAGTTTGTTGACTGTTTATTTTATGAGAAAATAACTGTTTTCGTAGTTAAAAATACTAAGAATTTGGACTCACAGTAACTCTAAAATTTTCTAACAAGTTTTAAAATATTTCTGAGTTGATAAATGCAAGAACTATTGTAAAGACGGTTTCCCGTAATTCTTATTGAATAAAAAAGGGAATATTATAGCTTTTGAAAATTTAAAAAACTGCAAAATAAGTAAAAAAATTTTGATGTTTAACCTAAATTTCATAAATTTTAATTTTCAACCAAATTATCTAGGTATATAATCAACCAAGTACTTAAAAATTTCACACTAAAAAAAATTGATTCATTCGAAAATTTTTACTTTTCGAATGTCATACTTTCTTTTCTGTGTGGAGTAGTAAAAAAAATTAGAATAAAGAAAATGAAACATAGTTCTTATTATTTCTTTCAAAATTAATTTTATTTGAAACAGTTTTTTCGTACATATTAATGAATCCGAATTCCATATGAATTCTTTTTTAAGTAAACTAGCAAATTTTGTATTCAATATAATTTGAATAAAATAGTAACTTTTAAGCTTTGAATGAACAAAAATAGTGTCTAAATATTAATAGTATTAATTTTTTGTGCACTTTGTCATTTTCCCTTCCAGAGATTTTTTTTCGAAATGCTCAAGTCATAACCTGAATTAATGATCATTCATTGCTTGTTTCAAGGCACAACTTTACGTAAATAACGATGAAAACAGTATCGAATACTACGGAAACGAAAACAAAGGATTATTAAGCACAATAAAAAATGGAATAAACAATATTGGTAAAAGCATCAGTGGTACCTTCACCGGTAAAGGTGAAGACGGAAAAAATAAAGGCTTAGGCAACGGTCCTACCTTTGGCAATGGCGGTGTTCTAGACAGAGCAACCAACAGAGCCGCACAAATACTTGTGCCCCTTTTAAAAGGAGTTGACAAGTCAATCACGTCGTTCGAAGCCCAATTGGAATCTTTCAAAAACAGCATTTGGATTAACATTGACAAGCTGAGAGGAGGAGCTGACATAGTTCAAGACAAGTTCCAAGAATTCGTCGATAAACTGGATGAAAATGTGAGTTTTCCCAATATCCTGTCCACATTCAAAGAGAAAAATTACGAAACTCACAATTTATTTATAACATTGCTTCAATTTGCCGGATCAGTTGAAAACCATCGTTGCCAACTTCGCTAACGGTGAAACCAATGTCACTTCTTGCGGAGACATAGTCCTGAAATTCAGAAACCAGGCGATGGAGATGGCCTTAAACTCGTCAAACTGCGCCAAAAACTTGATTGACGGCGTTGTAGGAGCTGCTCGTAATGTTTCCAACGCGGGAGATCGTATTTTGGAAGGTCTAACCCTAGCGAGGAAAAGCCTTGTCAAGTGCGGAGAAAGCATGGAAGGTGGTTTAAGTAAATTCATGTCCGGACTGAGATGCATTACAGAGGTAAGTTTTCAGGAATTCGACATTTTCGTCTACTCTTTAATTTCTATGAAAACCAAGTGATATGAATCATAAATTCTTGTCCTCATTTCCAGGCTAACCTCAAATCTGCTCGAATTATCGCCAAAGAAATTCCCTCATTCGTCGTCGAATCGGCAAAGACCGCAACTTCCGTGGTCACAGCATCTCCCAAAGTGCAATCTTGCATCACCTCAAGCGTACTGGGCGCTGTGTTCTCTCAGTACCAAATAGTTCTGAAACAAGTCGGTCAATGCCTGACTAATTTGGGAAAAGCTTTCAACCCTGCCGACTTCCCAGCACCTAAAGCTCCTAAATTCGACGCAATCAAGGACAACAAAAAGAACATCGAGCCAGCTAAAGACAACGAAAAGAAGAGTGACCTGAAAAAAGAAGCACCAGTGACCGAAGAACAAAAAAAAAAGAGTGACTTGAAAAAAGAAGCACCAGTGACCGAAGAACAAAAAAAAAAGAGTGACTTGAAAAAAGAAGTACCAGTGACCGAAGAACAAAAAAAAAAATAGTGACCTGAAAAAAGAAGCACCAGTGACCGAAGAACAAAAAAAATTCTACCTTTAAGCTTTGTTCCCTGGCATAAATTTGGACAACGAACTTTTCTAAACAACCTAAATCACGATGAAGTAATTGTTGAAAATTAAAGAGAGGGAGTGATTTTCGTACCTAGAAATTTGTTGTTACGTTTTAAGAGAATGATTGAGTTAAAACATATTTGAACGATCCGAACTTTGTTTTTGGCGAGGAATGTTGTCAATAAAGTAACGAGGTGATGTTTTACATGAATGTTTTCACTAGGGATTCAGAAGTTTTTTGTACAACCTGCCTTATTGCAGAATATATTTTGCGCAATCTATTCAAACATCAAAATACAGAACGTGTATAAAGTCAACGTACGGGATGGAATGAAAAAATTTGGTTGTTACCAAAGGTCGGAACAAAGTCATTTGTACCGGAAATTAGGCGATAATCAAAAGGGCAGATACGTATTACTCTCGCTAGACAGAGCCTTGATTACATTGAGAATCCTAACAGAACATTCTACGTGAGCTGCATCGACCGTTTGTGGATTCAATGAAGCGGTTCAAGTTGGGACTTGGGAAACTTGGTGTTTATAGCAGATAAGGGAAGGAGATCACAATGTCCAAACTGTAATGAACAAAGATTTTTATGACCATCTGATTTGATGTCTAAATTTTCTTATTATTTTTTTAGTGTAACTTTAATCTATGCATTGTTTGTATTATACTCAAGATTTCACAATTTTGAAAATATTGGAAAAGTAAACATTTTTTAAACAGTCATAATTTTATAAGTAATTCGAAAAATTACAGAGATTGTTCATAAGTCTTGTATGATGTTTTATGGAAAAATGTATGGTTTTTTTTAAATCATGAAAAAATTTCAAAAACCTGCAAGTATTGAAAAACCACGAAAAATTATTATTCATAAATTAAAATGAGTTTTTTTCGATTATTATTGTTCAAATATAAAGAAAATGAAAAAGCATTGGAATAATTCTCCAGATTGTCGTAAGTTCTATGAAATCCGAATAATTTGTTGAATTTCAGATAATGTTAATGAATTTTATACATCGTCAAAAATTTTTAAATTCCAAAAAAAAAACGATTATTAATTAGACAAAAATGTTTTTTGAAATGTGTAAATCAGTTATTTTTGGTGGCCAAATATTCGTGGAATTACACTTTATTCATAGATTAATAAATTTAAAGAACGAAGTTTTGAAAATTCATTTTCGGTTGTTTAAAATCTTTCAAGATCAAAATCCAGAAATCTCGTATAACATGAACCAATCAATGAATGGTAGGAAACCACAATGTTCAAGCCGTAATGACCAAAGATTTTTATATCTATCTAGTTTATAGTCCAAATTTTCTTATTATTTTAATGTAACTTCAATCATTGAATGGTTTTTATTATGTTCAAAACTTCACGATTTCGAAAAAAATTGGATAACTGTGAAAATTTTCTAAATAATCGATAATTTTATAAGTAATTCGAAGAACTACAGAGATTGTTCATAGGACTTGTATCATATTTTCTGGAAAAAAATAGTTTTTTTTTCATTTTATGAAAAAATTTCAAAAACTTGGGAGTATTGAAAAATCACGAAAAATTATTGTATACAAATTTTAATGATTTTTATTCAATTATTATTGTTAAAATATGAAGGAAATATAAAAGCATTGAAATAATTATCCAGATTGTCGTCAATTCTATGTAATTTGAATAATTTACTGAATTTCAGATAATGGTAATAGATTTTGTACATAGTCAATATTTTTTAAATTCTAAATAATAACGATTATTAATGTAACAAAAAATTTTTTTCAAATTTGTAAAACAGTAATTTTTGGTGGCCAAATGTTCGTAGAATCATACTTTAACAGGTTGGCTGATAAGTCCCCGGTCTAACAAAGAAAAACACATTTTTTTGTCAAAATTCATTTTTATTATTCAACATAGTTCCCTTCAAGAGCGA
>JAPYZL010123006.1:0-11128 GCA_030522825.1 Platygaster orseoliae
TACTTTTTTGAAGTTTTTTTAATGGGGATATCACTTCTTTTTGTAATGATGGATAATCCACCATGTTACACGGAGAGAAGTTTCATTTTATAAAATTATATCATATTTTTCATGGCTATTAACGAAATTCACATAATCATTTACAAATATTAGAAATTTGTTAAAATAAATTTTTTTATAAATGCACATAAATTAATTTAATTTAGGATTATAATATTACTTTAATACAATTTCACCTTTAGGTCGGATTGCATTTTTTGAATATATCAACAAAACTTACATAATTATTTATTATGTGTATTTTTTATATGTACTATCAAGATTAACATAATTATTTACAAATATTACAAATTTATTTAATTAAATTTTTTTTAAATGTGCATTAGTTGAATTAATTAAAAATCATTATTATAATACAATTGCAACCATGAAGTCGTTTTTATTTTTTAAGACCATTAAAAAAATTTACATAACTATTCACAAATATTCGCATAATTGTTGATTATGTGTATTTTTCTGTTTGAATTAACATAATTATTTATTATGTGTATTGATGACGTGTATTTTTTATGTGTATTAACAAAATTAACATATTTATTTACAAATATTACAAATTTATTCGATTACATTTTTATCAATGAGAATAAGTTGAATGAATTATAAATCATTATTTTAATACAATTGCACGTTAAAGTCTGATTTCATTTTTTATGACTACTAAAAAAATTCCCCTAATTATTAACAAATATTACAAATTTATTAAAATCATTTTTTCACAAATGTAAATAAATTGATTTAAATAAAGATTATAATATTCTTATAATACAATATCACTTGTTAGTCGGATTGCATTTTTTTGGTGTATTAACAAAATTTACATAATTATATACAAAGATTTGAATTTTCTTTATTTAATTAAATTTTTGCACCAGTACAGAAATTGATTTAATTTTTAAGAACATAATTATCATACAATTACACAAGTAAGTCGGATTCTACACATTTTATCTGCATAATTTTCCATAAATTATAGTTAGACATCTGTGACGTGTTTGGAATGTCAATTATATTTATTCAATATTAATTTTCATCACATTTTCAAATATATCAATTTTTTTTATTTATAAACATCATACCTCATCTGCCCGTAACAAATTAATAATATATAATATAAATAAAAACCTTAGACTTTCCATTTGTATTTTTCTATTCTTCGGAATAATTTTTTTTTTACATCATCTGCCTGTAACAAATAATATATAATTAAAAAAAAATCCTTAGACTTCGCATTTGGATTTTTGTATTTTTCGAAATATTTTTTTTTTTCTTAAGCCCGAGCTTAATTATATAGTAACCCATGACTGCCCAAAAATTCGAAAATATTTGCTCAACTTTCCCGATATAATTATGGTAGTGAAACATGACGCATATGTTTGAAACTTCACATACTTATGTTTTCAAGACCGCTCTACCAGATTTCGTCGTCAAAATAATTGCCTGTTTACTAGAAAATTAAATATGGCGGCATTTATAAAAAAAAAACACGAAAAAATTGCGCGAAAAAAATTTTTACTGCTGGATTTCGTATCGAAAAAAATTTTGTATGTCACAAATTTGGTGACATGCACAAGAGTGCATAAACATATGACACCTTCGAAAAATGCAAAAGTACAACTTTGAAAATCAAGATAGATTCGTCAAAATAGCGAATTTGTTAATAAAAATTTTGTCATTTTTACCCTCAAGTGACAGCAATGAATTCGACTTTGACCCAAACAACCTTAATATTTTTTTCATAGTTTTTTGGGTCACTGATTACAAATCTGGTCACAAAATTGCAAAATGAACTTGTTTTATTCATTTGTTTAAACAAATTATTTCGAAGAGTAAGATTCTACCAAGACGCATACGCTTTTCATGGTTTTTGGGTCCACTGAGTATGAATTTGGCGTCAAATTTGCAAAACTATGCGTTTTAACAATTTTTGAGACAATTTTTTAACAAATTGTTGCAATAATGAATTTTCGCAAAATGCATATGCTTTTCGTGGTTGTTGCGTCCACTAATCATGAATCTGGCCGCGAAATCGCAAAATTAATTTGTTTAAATTATTTATTCAAACAAATTATTCCGCAGAATTAAATTTTTTACATGATGCATATGCTTTAATGGTTTTTGCGTCCGCTTAGTACGAATATGGCGTCAGAATTGCAAAATCACTCTGTGAAACAATTTCAATCAACTTTTAACAAATTTTTACAACATAGAAGTTTACGAAAACCTAAGCAAACAGTAACGGCTGAATTTATTGCTTTCTTCAAATTTTCGATGACATCAAATCTGTCATCACGAATTTAGAAATTTTGATGGCAATTTCAAAGTTACCCATCCCGAACTCCCTTGTACATACCTGTTCGGATAGATTCATTGTCGTCTTCGAAATTTCTACCGTCATATTAGACCCGTTACAAAAAATCAATAAGGGTTATTTTTAAAAGTCTTAGAAATAAGTAAAGATTCACTAAATTTCAGGCAGTTATAGATTTTGCAAATCAGATGCCACATTCATGATCAGCAGATTCGAAATCCATGAAAGGCGTATGCATTTTTTGCAAAACTTCGATGTTGTGACAATTTCTTAAAAGTTTATTCAAAAATTGTTTCAACACAGAGAATGATATTTCGTGTAAGTACACACACTGTGTCTTATCTTCGACGTGGTGATCGCGACGGTCCAAGCACAATCGTGTTTCAAAATACGATTTTGCATGGTATTGTTAAAATCAGTGATACACACGGAAAAACTGATTTGACAAAAATTACCAAACAATACAGGAATCGCTGGACAATGGTGAAATTTTGTCACTTTTTCCCGAAAAATATAGTAATTTTTATTACATTTTGGGTAAGAAATCCTAAAATATGGTAAAAATTACTATATTTTTTGGGAAAAAGTGACAAAATTTCACCGTTGTCCAGCGATTCCTATATTGTTTGGTAATTTTTGCCAAAAAATTTTATCCGTGCATTTAAAAGTTTGAAAAAGAAACCAAATTATATTTTAAATTTCTATAATATAATAATGAAATGTACAAAATAAGGAAATTCCATTAACAAAGTATATAATAAAGTAATGAATTTACGTTTGATGACTCTCGTGCATTAGAAAAAGATGTTGACTTTTATGTCATCCTCTAATGCACGAGGGTCATCAGACGTATCTTAAATTCGTCGTATTCATTCTGATTCGCAGGTTTCTGCTCGTTAATTCGAAAATTTTTCTCTCTATTTTTACACTGAGTCTTTCGATTAGGCATTTCGAACTTTTATCATAGCTTTTATATTTTGAACCGCGTATGGGGCGACTCGCATTTTTTATCTGAATGATACGCTTTCGTATGAGTTGACAAGTTACTTATTCAAGGTAAAGTTTTTACGTTGCAAATCGAACATTATGAAAAAACCAATGTCATTTTCCGTTTTACTCTAATTCAATCATAGACTTCTCGATTGGAGCATGTTTTCCTGTTCACCTCATTTTTCATTTATACGCGAGCTGTATAAAATCGATAGATAAATGTAAAAATACTTGGGAAGTTGAAATGAAAGTTGCACGATCCTCACCCAGCGTCAATAGCACCTACTATTACTCAATTAGAAGCCGGAAATTACAGTGAAAAGCGATAAAAAATGACGCGACTTTCGCATTTAAATTACTCAGCTTGACAAAGAACGTTTAAAAAATGGACGTCGCCGACTTTTTGGTAACGCTACTTCCGACGACTCAACTGAGTAATTCATGATTTGGGGTGTCTAAATCTTGTTTATCCTTCAGTATTTTATCTCGCGCTAGAAATCGAACTCGATGCATTTTGTATGGGACAGCAATTTCTATGGAACGTATGCACTTTGTTTCAGAGTTCATAACGAACTGATAGAAAATGAGAACATGCGAGGTCGATACCCTCTATAACTCTAGACTCCGTAATATTTGATACGAAAACGTGAATAAGCTCTAATCTTGGAAACGTTAATATTTTAAATGATACCAATACTAAATGAATGTACATACGAAATCCTGTGAAAGTTTTTATGTATATAAAAATGTATAAATATGTAATGTAATATGTATATGTATGTATGTATGTATGTATGTATGTATGTATGTATGTATGTATGTATGTATGTATGTATGTATGTATGTATGTATGTATGTATGTATGTATGTGTATGTATGTATGTATGCATGTGTGTGTGTGTATATATATATATATGTATGTATATGTAAAATATATGTAATATAATATAATATAAAAATGTAATGTATATACAAAATAATACTTTTAATCAATATTATAAGAATTTTTCAATATTGATTCTAAAAGTTTTCAAGATTCACTTATTTTGCAAACTCAATGTTGTGTTGTACAGATTTCATTACTTGGCGACTTTTATTTTATGATTTTAATTCGAAAAAATTGAACTCTATTTCTGCTATGTTTTTTTTTTTTTATTTTCCTATGTAATTGAGGAAGAGGTGTCGTCTCTACAGAATGCACCTTTGAAGTTTTCGTTCTAGACCTTTAAAACAGTAGTAATGCGTATTAAATTTTAAAAATCCCACAGTTTCAATCACTGACTTTTTCATAATGAACAAAATAACTTGAAATTTTATGAAATATCATTATTTTATTTCTTAACTTATATAATTGCCAATACGTTTCCAAACTCTTTAAAGTTTCTGCTCCAATTTAACTGCCTCAAAAAAGTATTGGAAAGGTTTTTTTTTGCATTGCACCATATCTAATTCAACAAAAAAAATGTAAATTTATCCACAGAGTTATTATAATTACTTTTTCTACAATCGAATGACAACTGTAATCCGGGAATAAAAATACTTTGTTGAATTGTGTCCATTACAACAAAGCATAGCTAATGAAATATTTAATTAGAAACCAACCCATCTGTTTATGGCATATAATTCATTTGTTCGATTGTTACACAAGATTCAATTACACGTATGCACATACTTTTTATTAGAACATTAATTCACCGCCCAAAACTAGGTAAACATAACGCATTAAAGTATGATACTTGTCTATTATAGTGTTACAAAACAACGCAAATTATTGCAAAAGTTTTTGTCATTTCTGGAATGAGTATGAAAATGAACTGATAGCGGGTATGCATGTACATCATATTCTAGTGAGCTAGGCAACTCACGTAGGGTTTATCTGTGAGCTCATTTTGAAGCTCACTGTGAGCTCTAGATGAGGTCATACAAACAAAATTTTGGCTCTAATGAAACGATTTCATCATGACCATTATTTTAAAAATCATGTCTGATAATTGTTCTTTAGAAATTAAATTGTTTAAAAAATTTGTTTAACAATGTAACTGTAAAATATGTTTAGGCAAGATTTAAAATCTTTTCATAGTTTTACTTATTGCTGAAACTGGATTCATTATCGTTTTTGCAAAATTTATTTGTGTAAACCATTTGTCAAGCAAAATTATAGCAAAAATCATTTTACGCGACGCGTGAGTGCTTCCCACAGTTTTCCGTGTTAATGAATCTGAATTCACCATTGTTTTTGTAAAAACTATTAGTTAACACGATTTCTTCAACAACATTTTTGCAAAAATCAGTTTATGAACATGTAAGTGCTTTTGTCGATTGGAACAATAAGACAAATCAGTTGATTGAAAGAATGCGAAACTCAGTTTCGCTGAAACTGAGTTTTTCATTGTTTTTGCACCATTCAATTGTTCGAAGAAATAACTTTCGTTGAAAATAAGAAGTTAAGTTTTAGCAATAATAAAAGCTACGAAAAGCCCTCACATAGAAAGATTTTTGCAAAAATTTTATTAAACAAAATGTTTAAACAACTAAATGATAAAATATAAAATGATATGAAAATAGTATCAATAGATGGTATGAGCTCACTTAGATCTCACAGTGAACTCCAAAGTAAGCTTACTGTGAGCCCTACGCGAGTAGCCTTGGTTCACTAGGATGTGGCGTGGAACGAGAAGAGGGACCGAAGGACCAAAAAAATTCGCGGGTAATGCGCATCATAATGCTGAAATAAATTTTCGTTTTAAAAGTCCAATTCATAATAAATAACCATTTTTTTTTGTTTTTAAGGTGTGTTTGAGTATCTATTTTGGCGCTAAGGTCAGTTTTTACAAATATAATTTATCTGTAAGTTATTCAATACGGAAAACAGTAAAAACTCCAACCTCATAGGCAAATCGATATCGGAATGCTCTTAAGTTCTTTTCCGGTTATCAGTATATCAAGAAACTGCACGTATATAAAACAGTTGTCACTTGCGTTTTTTTCGGTATTGTGACTAAAACTTTTAACGAAATTAAGGTTCCAGACTCACGTTTCATGGTCCACATATATTTTTTCTATCCTGAATAGTTTCTACGAATGTGCGTAGACTCTAGTTTCGCCTGGGATCTACTAGGCCCCATGTGACCGCCACCGATTGATTGAAAAGAAAAAAAAAAGTTCACAAAATATTGCTTTACCCAAGTTTCCTAGTCCACAATCACACAACTATGAGTTAAAATGCTCATTATCTACAATCACTTTGCTCAAATCTTCATTTATTTTTATCTTCTTTTCATTTCAAAGTACAGATTTTTTTAATGATGAAGATCCTCAAGGGTTTCTGTATATTTGGATATTTGGAAATAGAGAATTTGTGGTTTCACGGCTTATCGATAATACAAAACACAAGTCAGCCTGTCATCAAAATGATCAAGAGATAAATTGAAAACAAATTTTGTTTCCAATACGATAAAGGGGATGGACAATGTTTTGTCAATGTCGATCAATCACTCTTGTCGAGGTAAGAAATGGACTTTTTTGCATGGGCAAACAGACTTTTTGCCGATATTATGATCCTCCCATGTCGTGTTGAACGCTTTAATGAATAAAATAAGCTTGCTTGAGATTTCGTGAAGTGAGTGAGAACTCGACTCTTTGCTTACTTCGAGGGAAATTTCGCCACTCCTAAAAGTGTATGGGTGGATCTGACCAGATTATGATTTCACTTATTTATAATTTTACACATATGCAGTTTTTCGTCATGTTTTTTTATTTCTTGATTGAAAAACACAATTTTCAATCGATTACCAGAAAAGAGCCACGTTGTCTCGTATACGAAATGTGAAATGTTGAAAATCAACAGTGCATGAGAACCAAGGCTTAAAACCTAAACAAAACAATGGTTCGGTTTCGGTTTCGGATTTTGGGGCGTTTCGATTTCGGTGACTGATTCGTTCTTTAAATTTCTTGACGTTTCCATTTCAGTTTCGGTTTTTTATAATTATGTTGCATAGTAAGGTATGGTTTTTTTTTCAGTACCAAATCGTTTTACATTTGCAATTTTTTCAAAAGTTTAGGCCTTTATTACACGAATGATGTTAATTGTTTTTCATAATCATTTTAATACACGCGAACCATACAAATGATTTGTCTTTATAAATAAAATGCAGTCGATAATTTCACTTTTCAAAACTGCGTATTGTAGGGGGCATGATACATTTTCGTTCGGAGAATAGTCTTATACTACTATTATTATTGCAACGCAAAACAAACACTAAGGTGCAGTTTGAATTGATTTTAGCATTGTATGACTCTTATGGAAAAAATTCGTAACACAATAGTACTATATTCAATAGGTTTGTTGTCACTTGTCCTAACGAAGTAACATATGTCAGTAGGGGTTCAGGGATTTATTGCCACTTATTTTCGTTGCAAACATCGAATAAAAAATACAAGTTGCACTTTTTTGCGAATTTCACATTTTTTTGATGTTGTCATTATTTATAACATTATATTAAACTCCTTTTTTTCTTCTGACCCATGCAGTAAAATCTGCTACCTAATTTTTAATTTAAATATCGTAACATGAGATATACCTTTTATGAAATTTTTTCATTAGGAGATATTCATAATTGTTCAAAATATAATCAATGTTCATGAAGAAATTTAAATATGTTCATGTTATAGATCGTTTTTTAATTTTTTTTGTCGATTGGATGTTCATTTCTATGTCAGTATCTTTCATTAAAAAAAAATTTTTTTATTTGTAAATGATCAAAAGTTATACACAATTATGTATTAGCGTGTGGAGCACGCGTCACGGTCGCGCTGTACAACTGTGGTGCGGGGACTGGTGTGTATGCAACAAGTTTAATGTCAAAAATAGATGAAAAAACAATTTTCTTTTTTTTTTTATGAAGACGAAAATATTTGTTTAATAATACAATGTAATGAATTTTTTTTATTTCTTATTCGATCTCGTTTTTACAACGATTTCAATGACTTGTGTTTTCCGATTTTAAAAATATTAAACCCGCGATTTGATTTTCTCCAACTGGTGAAAAAATGGAGTAGTCGAGTATTTTTAAGAGATTTTGCCATTTCGTATCGATGGCTCCGAGATACGACAAAGCAACTCGGAGCCATCGGTATCATTCTTCGATTAATCAATTATGTAGAATAAAATAATTGATATACTATTTTGTATTAATATGCTTGATAACAAAAAAATTGTGTATAATTTTTTGTGTACAGTAAATCATTAAATCAACGATATGAAACAACAACAACTGATAAAAATACATGACAATACTATTGTTTTACTCCAGGTGGCAAAAATAAAATCACGTGTGAATTATTCTCAAAATCGGGAAAATTGGTCATCAAAAACGTTGTAAATGCAGGATTGAACAAAAAATGGAAAATATCCAATTCATTATATTCTGGAACTAATATTTTCGTCGTTATCGAATAAAAAGGATTTTCTTATCACAGTTACAAAGCGCGACCGTGACGGGAGCTCCACGCTAGCATTAATGAGTATAATTTTTGATCATAAACACATTTTAATATTTTTTTTTCTCAATTGAAAGGTATTGATATAGAAATGAACATTCGGTCGAAAAAGTTTCATAAAACGATCAACAACATGAACGCATGAGATTTATTTATCAAAATCGTTTTTTGTTTGAACAATTTTTGATATTTCCTAACGAAAAAATTTCATATAAAACCAGGGACCGCCGAAACCGAAACCGAAACCGGAACCGTTTCGATTTAAGTGGGAACGAAACCGTAACGAAACCGTTATTGAGATTTTTTACAGAACCGAAACCGAAAAATTATTTTTCGGTTCCCCAGCAGTTTTTTCAGTAATTATTTTGACTTTTTTAAATTGTTTTGAATTATTGGATTTTTTTCTCATTTCGTGAAAACCAATTCAACTAATTCTATTTCTGATACAGAAACTAAGAACGTTATTTTCTTATCATACACTTTCTATTCAAAATGTATTAAAAAAATGTACTTGATGTTTTATAAGCCAGATATTTAAAACGTACGTTAGGTAAAAATGTTTGAAAAAAGTATAATTTAGAGACACCTACTTGAGATTGATACAATTTCTATAGTTGATGTATGAAAATGTACTTCAAATTTTATTAACTAGATATTTGATACATGAATAAAATACACATCTATTAAATGTGTATTACCTTGAGACACCTTATTAATTTTTATACATTTTTCACGCATAGCATTTAAAATTCGTTTTAGATTTCATGCAACCAGTATCTAAAAAAAATGCAGTCTCAGTTACATGCATGAAATAAATGTAAAAACAAATTTATTCAAATATTTTCGTATAATTCTAATACATCGATGTATTCGATTCAATTCACAATTACGAATTAAATTAATGTCACAGGTGTAATGTAAGTAAGTATATTGATTTCATAAACAATTATAAACACACATGATGTATTAAATTTAAGATACCCGTATATGAAAGTTATATAAGCGTATATATATTTTGTAAACTTTTATTGCATTATTATTACAGGGTATGTGTAATGGGCGTTATACAGTTTTTCTTAAATTTAAGAGAACAATAAATTTCTAAGAGTGTCGGAACCAGAACCAAAAAAATTTTTTTCTCGAGAACCAAATCGTAACTGAAACTGATATAGATTTGGATTCCCGTCTCGAATCCAAGTTCCCGAACGGTCATTTTCCCGAATGACCATTTTCCCGAAATGTCATTATTCCGAATGTATTATTTCCCGAATGGCCATTTTCCCGAAAGTGTTTTTCCCTGAAAGACAATTTTCCCGAAAGTATTAATTTCCGAATTTCGGTTAGAATTTCACTTTTATTTCAATTGTATATATTTATGAATCACATAAGTAGAGTCTTCAATAAAAACAGTCATGGTAAAAGTTAAAAATTTGAAAATCGTAAATATCGTAAATCTTATTTAATTTCAAAATTAAGAAATTTAAATTGAAAATTGTATTTTCAATTAATTTAACAACATTACTTCAAAATTTTATTCATTTATTAAAAATTTTTATCACAATTTTGAAATTAAAAAATCGTAAATGCGTAACCATGGCATTTCTAGACATTTGGCTGATAGGAAAATTGCCCATTCAGAAAAATTGAAAACCCTTCGGGAAAACGGATTCAGGAAAAAGACCATTCGAGACAATGGTTTTTCGGGAACATGGCCGTTCGAAAAAAGATCTCTCGGGAAAGCGGTTTTCGGGAAAATGACCGTTCGGGAAAAATACTGTTCGGGAAAAGGGATTCGGGAAAATGGTCAGCAACAATAGATTTGTTTTAAGAAACCGAAACCGTTATTTTTTTTCTCGAAATCAAAAAGTTATATTTTTTCTCGAGACCGAAATTGAAATCGAAACCGAAAACGTTATTTTTTTTCTTGAGATCGAAAGCGAAACCGAAAACTTTATTATTTTTTCTCGAAACCGAAATTGAAACCGAAAACGTTATTATTTTTTTTCTAGAAACCGAAACCGAAACGAAACCGTTATATATAACGGTCTCGGTTCCTGTTTAAGACACAGCTTTTGAAATAATATTAAGACTAAAAATGCATAGATTAGAAGGAAATGATAGAGTTCAAAAATAGATATTTATGCTACAAGGGAGAAAGAGGATGATTTCAACAAGTGCGAAGTTGGGCACGAGCAGTAGCGAGTGCCCAAACGCACGAGTTGGAATCATCTTTCTCCCATGTAACATACAATATTTTTTCCCGTGCATGTA
>JAPYZL010123041.1:0-15801 GCA_030522825.1 Platygaster orseoliae
TTGCAAAAAGTGGTAAAGGACTTTTCGACTCGAAATTGAAAAAGGAATTCAGGATTTTTTTTTTATCGCGGACTTTGGGACACCCTGTATATTATGATATCATATGATATCATATCATTGGTATGTAATGGCAAAGAGTCCCTAGTGACAGTCAAGTGCGGCGTTGCCAAGTTTTCATATTTTATTATCCGTAACTTCACCTCATGATTGTTTATTGCGTTTTTTAACATAATCGATAGTGAAAATCAACTCTTATAATTTTATATCATTTTTTGGGATAGCGCCCATCAATTGTGTGCTTTTTTGAAAATTCATCGACGCATTTTCAATTCTACAAAGGAATTGGTACAAGTGCCCATAAGAAACAATGCATTTTCCAGCAATTAAAAATTTTGTTTTCTGAAAAACATAATAGACGATTTTGATGAGATTTTGCGTGAACTCTAATAAGGCTTGAATAATTTTCCTTGCAACGTTTCTTAGAATTCAGTCGACAACTTTTTTAGATCTCTAGAACGTAGAAAATATTTTTCAGACTCCCGTGGAAAAAATACTCTTTGCAACAGGACGAAAGCGAAGAAGAAGAAGACGAGGAAGTCGACGAAGACGACGATTACAACCCGTACGATGCAGAAACCGATGAAGAATCGGACCCAAATTATTAATTCTCCGTTCGTTGGTTATAATAAAATGCTTGTAGGTGGAAGAGGTATTTTTTTTTTTACAAAAATCGTTAATAAAAAACATGCTATCTTTCTTCAGATGAATGATTTTTATAGGGTAGATTTGTAAATTCGAATTTATTTGTATAATAAGTAAACAGGTGATAATATAAAAGGCCCTTTCGTTCTCTCACTTCTGAATTTCTTTATTACCGACAAAATAATTAAATAATAAAAAATACATTTATGTTTCTCTTCTTAACATTAAGAGGACGCTCATGATCTTGACGAAGAAAATTTTACACCTCTTAAAATTTTTTTGTTCTCTTTTGTTTTGTTTTCTCTTATTTTACACATCCCTAAAAAGCCGCAGAACGTGACTAGATTTTGTTCAGTTTTTCTAAAGAACAACGTGGAGTGACGGAGCGGACGAATAAACTCGCCATTTTCCAACTCTCGGTTTTCAAAACGTTATCGAGAACTGAGGGTAAATCAATCGTTGAGAAAAATTAGTGATGAATTGTGTCTTATGGTCATCGAATTCGATTATGATGCAAGGGTCGTATCATCTCAAAATCTTTTGTTTTAGTTGTTTGTATTGAAAAATTAAAGTGCTGTTTTGGCGGTTATTTTTATACTTTATTTTCTTGAAATTTTGTAATTTCACAAAAAAATGATTAAATCATATGTTTTTGTTAAAGTTTATAAATAAGGAGTTTCTTTCGAAAAAAATTTCAGAGTTCAAAAAATTTTCGAGACCTTGTAAATTTATTAATCGTAAATTCATTACTGATTTCCTCGTACTCAATGATTCGCCCTCAATTCCTAAAAACTTGGTAGGAGCATGTGTAACCTTCAAATATTTTTTTCTTCCAAATATCACGCTCCTTTCGAAATAACGACTTTTTTTATAAATATATACTTATACATTTACATGGCGTTTATTTACAATATCTTCGACAACCGTCAATAAGTGTATTATGGGAGTCATTTCTCTTTGGGTCGTTTCTAAACAATTAACAGCTAAGAACTAGTACGCTTCATGGTCCGCGACAGAGGCTAACTCAACAGCTATGAACTAGTTTTCAGACAAACTATGTTTTTTTTCTCTATAAAAAGCGAAAGTGATCCTTTCGTGCGGGACGTCACGTCACGTTATAGTTGATTTGTTTTTATGAACAAAGCAGAAACAATAAAAATGATTAAACATTTGCGAGAATTATTATGTATAAAAAACGCTCGAATTCCTGTAAAGTGAAATTGTTGAATTAAATACTCATTATTTCATTCTGTTTAGCTATGTTTAACACACAAATTTTTAATTGAATAACTTCACCAATTTTTATACGCCAAAAAAAATTTCTACAAGTGTCTGATAATTTTTACAGGTTAAGCTTTATTGACAATAATAGATCAACTATAAATATTTGTTCAATCTGTTTCGCTTTTGCATCATAACACCAAAATAAAGTCCCGGTTCCAGGATCATCTCTTACTCTTCGTTTTTGCTATTTGACATTTATGCTTGCTAAGTTTTTTGGATTTGAGCTCGAGTAACTTTTTCCCGGAAAATTTTCAAATACACGTTGATTAAAGTTGTTGATCAACTCACGCACACATTTTTCAGAGGTTTGAGTTGTTCGGGTCTGGAAAATTGTGCTTTGTACACAGATTTGATCATTATTCGTAGGTTTCTTAATGGCCATAGTAGTAACTTACAGTTAAACGTATGAGAAGTATGATTCCGTGAAAAAATACATTCGTGTAACACGAGTGCGACATTAATGGATATTAATGGAACATTCATGCAACACATGCTTAGGATACACGCTGGTAACATTCATGTAACACTCATGTAACACTTATGTCCCAAAAATAACCGAACTTTTTGGATATAGAATGAAATACACATTATATTATCTTTGAGTTATTATTTATTCAAAATAAGTTCCGTCTGACTCAAAACAACGTTTGGATCGATCAATCAGCACATGCATAGATTTTTTTATGTGATTTATAGGGGTGTTCTTTAGCACCTCGGTTACGGCAGCTTGAATGGCTAGGATATGATCACAAAATGCTCCTTTCATCTAAGTTTTCAGATTTAAAATAGAAAATAGTCACACGATGATAGATCAGGCGAAACAGAGGGTACTCGATGAGAAAAACCCAGTTTTTTCATGAAATATTCGTTCACATTTTTGGTCATCATGTGGAACAGACCTTCTTTTACCCAAATCTTCAGTAAAAATTCTCCAAATAGTGTTTTTACTTGTATTTGATTCCTCAGCCAACATTCTCATAGTAAAATTTGCTTTGATACCAAAGATTTCACGGACTTTTTCCACAAATTCAGCATGGTTTTTTAGTTTCTGGATGACCTGTCTTAGGTCGTCATTTTTAAACCCTCATTAATCGTGCAAACCACGTATAAACTTGAATTCGACTCATACAATCATCGCCATAAATTTTTTTCACCAATTCGTATGTCTCAGCGAATTTGTTTTTCAAGTTAAAAACAAAATTTCATACTTGCTGTATGTTACATTTTTTGTTGTTGGAACATAAGTACACTTTTTCTATTATTCAAATGGCTGTAACTTTAATATCTGTAATCCGATTTACATGAATTTAGGTGCGTTTGATAGAGGATGGAATGTACCTTTTCAATGCTGCAAATTTTCAGTAAATGGCTCTGCGTGTTCCATGATTTAAATATAAAGTTCGGTTATTTTTGGGGTATGTATACGGATTTACTTCCCGTGGAATGAAATATTTCATGAACTGTGGATTCTTCAGGAATATATTTTAAGGTGAGATTTTTTTGGGGGGTTTTGTTTTCTTTAATGGACATTATTGTTTGTTTTTTAGTTTTCAAATGCTTTGGTGAATCTTGACTTCATTTTCTCCAGTTGAAAAACGTTTATAAAAAACAACGATTTTAGAAGTATTCGTTTCTATTGCAATGTGTTATTAAATAGATTTTTTCAAAGTTATTTTTTATTAAAAACATGGGTGTTGCATTAATAAACCACGAAAGTGACGAAAGTGTTACATTAATGTTTCGCACCATGTTACATGAATGTTACCGGCGTGTATCCTAGACATGTGTTGCATGAATGTTGCACTCATGTTACATGAATGTCTTTTTCACTGGATAAACTTAGGTACCAATTCGTATTGTTGAAAACTTTTGGGTAATGTGAGTTAAAATCTTATTATTTCAGTTCAAATCTTCTAGACGATTCAGGTTGCGTTTTTTTTTGTCGTGGGAGTTTTTTTTATAGCATCTTTATCGAAATCTATGAGACGCGTCTTTTTTCAGTTAAATTTCTGTTGTTTCGTGGTAGGGAATTTTTGAAATATTGGCTAAACAATTGATTTATCTCGATTGCCACATGTTGATTTTTCTTTATAATTAATAACTCGACCGAAAATTGTGATGTTGAAATTTTTTGTTCATTTTGTGGGCAAAATTTATTTCTCGTGGGTTAAAATTCTGGACTTCATTTTTTTTTGCAATCGTGATTTTTATGAGAAAACGGAAAAATTTTCGACCTAAAAATTTCGACATTGCAATAGTTTTTTTCTTCATTTTTTTTTTCAATAACAAGTTATTGAATTCGATTTCGATAGGGATGCTATAAAAAAATTTCCATGCCAAAAAAACACCCAATATGAATTGCCTAGATTACTTGAGATGAAATAACCCATATATAATTAACTTTCACAAATCGAGAAAAATCTTTTGTATTTTAGAAATGTTTCACGTACCGAAAACTTTCATGTGAGAAAATGATAAGAAACAGTAAAAGGGTTTCAAAAACTTGTAGCTTCGTACTTATGCAAGGTAAATATTTTTCAAGAAATCAGAGTGTCGCGAAATCCTAAATGAAATTTCACCTTGAAAGCTCGTGCCAGGTAGTCGGTTCCATAAAAAATCATTACTCAAACCCAAACCACATTAGAACGTGATGAAATACACTTCAACTTGTTCATTTAGGCAATAAAGTTTCGTCGAGCATTAGTGTGCGTAATACGAGGTCTTTTAGAATTATGTTCTTCATCTCCATATACTTTGAAAAAAATGCTAGAAAAACTGCTCTGTCGTATATATGTGTACACATATGTTTATATGTACTTATATATATATATATATACACACACATATAATATGTATTTTAATATTTTCGATACACAAAGACAAGAGTTCTCTTGCAGATGGGCAGTGTGACGTTGGACTTGATTCGCAAAGAGGCCACACGTCTCGTTTGAATACGCGTGTCGAGGAGAGTGTGTGGAAAAAAACTTTTCCGTTTTTATATGTGATGCAAGAATCACGTGTCGTTTTTCCCTGGTTTGGCAAAGGTAATTCTTTTTTTCTCCGTTTTTTCCTTCGCCCCTTTATTTTTCCTCCGGCGTTCAAGCTCTCCATCGATTTCTACGTATATAACGTGTTCTTTTTCCCTCGCTCTAAATTTTTACGCCGAACGCGATAATGCTACGGAACGAAAACAACGTAATTAAAAACATATTGCCACTTTTTTTTTTATTCTCAAATTCTTCATAGCCCTCGATGTTTCGATAAAATCCTGTTCAAAATCTCGCCAAATCTCCAATGCAGATCAGGACTCGTGAAAGAGTTGTGCTTTGGCAGCTCGAGAGAATCGCTATTCACATGATACTGCAAAACGCGACGCCGTGTTCAAAGGCCGAGGCTATTGCCGTGGTTTCCATACAAAACGCGGCGTCGTCGTACATCGTGGAAACACGCTGATTTTGCACTCGGCTCTCGCTTTGCGACCTGAAAATTTTTTTTTTTTTTAAACTGATTGAAACAGAATTTGAAACGGATGTGGCAATTGGAAGGAAACCCGTACGGAACGCGTACGTTTAGTAAACATTAAGCAAGCACGTAGTCAGGGAGGTGGCTAAGGGGGCTGAAGCCTCTACCGAAATTTGGAAAATTTTAAAATACCTAACACATCGAAAAAAGTATATTTTGAATAAAGTAACAAAATAATGCAGATTATTTCAAGTGTCAAAGTTTTTTTACAGGATTTTCTTGATTAACGAAGTTTTCAGTTACTCAGAAATTATCACAACTCCAAGAACTTAAACAATTGCGGAAATTAGAAAAAATTTTGGAAATGAACAATATTCCTAAAATTTCTCAACATTACGATAATTTAATTATTAGTTATATTTGTAAAATTGTGAAATTTTCAACAATGTAAAAGATTTTCAAAGTTCAAAGAGAGGATTATGAAAATTTTGAAAGTTCTTGGAATTTCGAGAATTTTAATCATTCCAAAATTTTAGAGATTTGTGTAATTTTTAAAAATGCTGAAAAGTTATATTCATGGTTCTCGTAATTTGGGAAATTCCACGAATTTCTTTAACTTTCAAAGAGTAAATAATTTCAAACATTTTCAGATTTTCAGCAATTTTTCAAATTTTAAAATTTTGTACTATTTGAACATTTTAAAAGCCTAGAAAAATTTAAAGAAATTTTTGAATTGAAAACATTCACAAATTTTTTTACATTTCAGAGATTTTGAGAGTCGTAAAAATTCTAAAATTTTCTAATATTGACGATTATTGAAATTACGAAAATTTTACGAATTTTATAAACTTTGAGAAAGTTGATGATTCCGAACATTGTACGATTTTAAACAATTTTTCATATTTTCAAAGTTCTGAGTATCTTACAAATTTAGGAAATCTAGAAAATTTGGTCTAATTGTTGAATTTTAAACATTCCCGAATGTTCGTAAATTTCTGAATTTGTAGAAGTTTCGAAAACTCTGAGTATTTATAATATTTATGACAATTAAAATTTTGAAATTTTTATTAATATCTTTAATATTGAGAAAGTTGATAACTTCAAGCATTTAAAGTTTTGTAAGAATTTGAAAAATGTGAAGAATTTGGAGTATTCAAAAAATTTTGAAATTCTAGAAAACTACGGCAATTTTTAGAATGTCAAAATTTTGAAAGTTAAATGAATTTCAGAGATTTTCAAAAGTCTTTGCAATTCATAATATTTATGATTATTGACATTCCAAGAGTTTCATACATTGTAGAATTTTCAAAAGGTTGATAATTTCAAACATTTGTCAGATTTTCAACATTTTGCGAAATTTTAGAACTTGGAGTATTTGAAATTTTTTCATAGTCCACTAAGTTTTAAGAGTTTAACAAATTTTGAAAACTTCCGAGATTTAAAGAAGTTTCAAAAATCCAGAGAATTTCGAATCATCTTATAAAGAATTCTGTAATAAAATCACAATGTTTCAAATTGCTGAAATAAATGCAATTAAAAAATCACACTTTAGCCCCTCCCGAATGAAATCTCTGGCTTCGTCCTTGACGTTAAATAAACGTTATCTTTCAAATATTCGCCTAATGGTATGGTTACAGCAACTATTAATTAAGTAAAATACAGACTCAACAAAGTTTTTGGCACTACATCCAAAACTTCTGTTGTAGCAAGTAATGATCAATTTTTATAACTGGTACTTAGGTTGCAATAACCAATCATTCGGTTATTGTACCTGAAGTTTTGGTTGTACTACCCAAAAATTTGGTGGGCTTATATTTTACTAAATGAATGGTTGCCGTAACCAAAAGTTTCTCTCCGTGCAATGAACTTAACATCATGAAAATCTGATTTCATGATTGAAACACAGGAATATAAATTTAAAAAATGAAAAATGCGGAACTCTAAACAGCATAAAAAATTTGAAAATTCTTAAAATCCGAAAAAATTGAAAAATTACACTCTAGAACTTAAGTATTCAAAGATTAAAAGTTATACGATCATGGGGGAAATATATTTTATAATATCGTTAATTTTTATTTAATTGTCCAAAATGGTCGATTATTTCTGTTGAATAATATATTTTTTTATTTTCAAAAATTTCAAAGATATTTCCCGATTTCCGATAATTTACGAAACTTATTCACATTTTCTGAAATTCGAAAACTTTTCAGAATTGAATAGAATAATTGATGATCTTTTAAATTTTAATGTCGTTGGATTTTTTAAATTTCAAACTTAGTACAAAAAACTATTCGATACTTAATAAACTTAAAAAAAATTATTCAAGTTATTTAGATTTGTATGATTTTCTCATAATATGTAAGTTTTTCAAATTCATATGAAAAAATGGAAAAAAAGTATAATTGTACATCTTTCGATGAAATATGATAAGAGACATTTCCCCCTCGTTGCTTGAGTCGTAATTACTACCCACCCAAAAAAATCGGGTTTCGCCTTCTCTGTTATGTACTATATTTATTTATTGACTCTTCTGACATGAAAGTAAATGATAAATTTTCTTGCAACGTCTTTGTGAAACATCCTTCTACCCTCCCCTATTTCACCTTTCTTAATGAGCAATTAGACTGCACATAAAAGTTGGCTCTGCAATAAATAGTATATTGTACGGCAAGGTTGAAAGAACAGTCTTCTATATTTCCAGCTTCCATATCTTGCAACTCGTGAATCCATAATGTGAAGCTTGCAGATTTTCAAGTTTGAGTATTTAATACAAAAAATTAAAATCTTTAACAGTATAAAAGTTGAACAGCAAAAAAGTCAAATATGTAAAAAACATACGAAATTTGTAGAATTCATAAACAGAAAAGTGAAATTATCCTGAATTTCACGCAAAAGTAAAGTTTCTATTGAGTAAAATTATGAATATTGATTTACCTACATAAGTATTGTTGATGTGTATAAATATCCCAAGTTTCAACA
Organism: Platygaster orseoliae; assembly: GCA_030522825.1. Lineage (NCBI taxonomy): Eukaryota > Metazoa > Arthropoda > Insecta > Hymenoptera > Platygastridae > Platygaster > Platygaster orseoliae. The sequence goes on from JAPYZL010123041.1 coordinate 8,428, forward strand.
ATGAAATATCTTGTAGACGTCACAAAAACAAACCAGATAATCCAGAAATAGCTTTTATATTATTATTTGTTGAATGAACACAAATAAAGCAAATCCACAGATCTTTTATCATCTCACAAAATGAGATATGAACATTCGTGATTCGTAATTCGTAATTTTCTGCTGTGCAAATGAGAGAAATTAAATTATTTTCCTTGTTTTAATTCATGTATAAAATCCATTCGTTGTTTTTGTTTAGATGGATGAGTATATGTAGAAGCGTTTTTCAGAAGAGTTCAAGGTTATAATATAAATCTGCGTACATTTATACCCATTATACCAACATGAAAAAAGGTAACAAAAATATTAGAAATACATAAATACCTAATTAATAAATAAAGTACGTTTACAAAATGTTTTTCTCAATCTTGTACCAAAGTTTGTTATCTGCCAAGGATTTTTGATACTTTTTGATGGTGAAATTTTGTTTTTGAACCTTCAGAATTTATACTTTTACAATGACCAAGTTTTTTATTCGTAGGAAAGGTAGTTTAATTACTTAAACTGGTTGCTTTACAGTGAGATCACGCAAAAAGGATTGTGAAAATCATGATAAGTACTATGCAGGTTATCTATGATCATTAATTATCTAAAAACAGCAATAACATGTAATGAGTATACCTTTGAAGGTCTGAGAACTTTCGGCAGTTTTTCAAAGTTTGACACCTTCAGTAGTTTATTAAAATTTTGACAGGTCGAGACAGTTTTGGAACTGTTTTCACAATTTGGATTGTATTAAAGGTATACTCTCTAAATCTGAAGCAATCAAATTCCCACAGATTGAATCTGTCACACTAAATTTGACAGACATATCTGTTCAAATCTGTTACTTTTGACAGGTTCATGCTGTCGGAATGACAGACTTCATCTGTGACATAACAGATGTTTCAGTCGATATATACCTTTGACAGATTCATTTTTTCCGAGCGCTTTTGACAGATCATGACAGATTTTGGCAGTCGCGTTTGACAGATTAACTGTTGCCGTATTCCTTTTATTTGAACCTGTCATCTGATTTTTTATAGACCTTTCCTATCATCTAAAGTAACCAGGGTTGAAAATGAAAACTTTGTGTAGGTTAAAGGGGATATCATGTTCTAACCTGGGAGGCATAGCTCGTGATCTTTGCAAGCGCGCGTTCTGTTTTCTGAGAGCTTGCTGATTGTGCAATTGTTCTCGTGGGAGAGCGTAATGATACGACAGCAGGTCAGAATTGCTCTGCACTACGCCTTGTTGTGCCAGGTACTCTCTCAGATCCGGTTGACTTGCTAACAGTTCCCTACGTGCCTGAAGTTGTATATTGCCCACGGAATCTGACCAGGGTGGAGGTGGCGTGTGGGACCGCGCCAACATCGCATATTTGTGACACAAATATTCTTCGTAAGATGGTGGCAGTCCGGACTGTGAAATTTCAAAAATTTCCAAAGATTTTACCAAAGTAATAAAGTAAATGAAAAACAACTTGATTCATTTTCGAGCTTTCGGTTATAACTTAGTCTTTTTCAGGTAACTCATAACGTCAAGTATATTCCATGAAAAGCATTTCTTTTGAAAAAAACTTAAATTTTTAAATAACAAAATTAAAGATGGAAGTTGGAAAATAAATGAAGTTGTTTCTGGTTTATTTTCCTGATTTAAATGTAAACTTGTCCAAATTTACATTAAAACCACGAGGGAAAGTAAAATGAATAATGTTTTTTTTTTTCGTTTATTTCCCAAACGTGACGAGCTTTAGAATCATGTTTTTCAACGTGATGTGGAATGATACGAGTAAAAGTTTTCCACAATTTCATCATTTTTTCATTGGGCGTGGGAATGAAAAATCCCAAAGGAAATATGTTTCACATAACTCGCGCAAAAGCACAAAAAATTGACGTTGATTAACTGATAAATGTTATTTACGTATCAATCGAATTTCAAAGTTTGCTGCCGAGTGCTCGGAAACGAAAAATAAAGTTTCGCGGTACATAATCAAGTTTTGAGTTTACTTTATCCTCGTTTTTGTCGTTATACGCCGGAATAAACTTCGCGAAATGCATCGAATAAAAGGTACTTTTCAGTTCTCTTAACGATACGTGAAAAGGATGAGAGAGAACAAACTTTCTGAACATTGGAAAACCGATACTCGCATTTCGCTGATGCATATAGAAAAACGGCAAAAAATGTCAAGTATCCATTTAGATATTTCATCTCTGTTGAAATGATTGTACGCTCCGCGATTTTTCTCTTTGTATTACTGATGATTAAATTTTTTGTGGGGGAACACAACTTTTTCATGCAAATTGAAAAATAATTGAATTTGAAGTTTCTGACAATAACTGTAATCTGGAACGGATAACTTGACCATTAACTTTAAAAATCGTTGTGGGTGAGTTGGAAAGCAATTTCAAAATTGACCTACATTATTATACTGAAAAATGAGACGAAGAGCAAATTTTTTCAGAACAAATGGTACATGGGTCAGCAAACGAAGAGTTCGTTCCGAAAACATCAACTTCTCGTTTCATTGTAGGTATAGAAAAAACACCTATTTCGTGCGTTGCTGGGGGATGAGCTTTAATAAGATTGATGAGAGGTTTCACCTGCCATGACTTGGCGATCGCGGCATCGTAAGTCGGTGGCGGAGAAGTCATGGAAGGAATAGCGTAAACTGGTTGAGGTCGGTTCGGTAGGTCTACTTGGTTGATGGAATTATTGGCAGGCGTGCTCGTTTCTAAAGGCGTCTCATCTATGGTACAATATATATTTTCCTCTATGGTATCCTCGCGTATTCCGCCGCTGATAATGCTCGAGCCCGAATCTGCAACCAAGTTAACGCTCGATTACACCCCTTCCTAATCAAGTCATGCATGCCTGACCTATCCCGTGATGCAAACCCGGGGCGAGACTTCAAAGTACCAACTGCCCTCGGGTCAAACATCCTTCACTTTTGAAATTCGACGCTTTCGTGAACACAAAACTCGAACCTTTCCAGGGGTGCAAGCAAAATAAAATTTCGGGCTGGGTTTATGAGAAATAGTTATATGTATATCTAGGTGCTGAAGTATGACGTTTTGCGGCGGGACCAATGTTTTCGAAACAAGGATAAAATATTGGTGTCACCGTGTTTTATATCAAAACCAACAACAAACGAACAAATTTCAGGTTGTGTTGGGCAATGTGTAAAACGCCTGTGCAGGTCACGTGACGAGGGCAAAAAAAGCGAAAAAGTAGCTTCAACTACTTTTTCGTCTTTTTTGTCCGAGTCACGTGACCTTCGCGGGCGTTTTACACGTTGCCCAACACAATGTGAAATTTTTGCGTTGCTGTATGAGCATGAAATGAAAAACTCGCTGGTGATGGTTGAGGTATAAAAAAAATATTTTTGTCAAATTTTAAACTTTTTATCTTGGAGAGTTTGGTTTCCAAAGTATGACTTTTCTATTTTTTTTCCAATCTTTGAATCATCGATGCCAGGGACATAAAAAGAAAAAAGTTCTGAGAGTTTTATAGTAATACTAGAAATCTATAAAAATACTGGGAAACCTTCCAAAATTTTTAAATACTAAAATAATACAAAAACTGAATAAACCTTAAAAATTTTTTAAATTACACTTGGAAGTGATTTTCCCAGGAATTTATATAAAAATACTTAAAATCTACCCAAATTTTTATTCCAGAACATAGAATTCTAGAAATCCATACAGGAATCGACGAAAATACTAGAAAACTTTAACAATACTATAAAGTTGTTCAAAATTTCATAAATATTCAAAAAATGCAAAAAATACTAGGAATCTATTAGCACTCAAAAACAACGTAGATATAATTATTCTCTTGAAAATTGATAAAACTTTGAATTCTGGAGCACATACCTAATTCTAAAAGTCCACATAGAAATTCATAAAAATACGAAAAAAATGTTTGAATTGTAATGATAATGAAATAATAATGGAAATCCGTATGTGAGATAATGTTTTCCGAAAAGTCAATTTGAATAGGTAATTTAAATGAAATTATAATACGTATTAAATTCAGATAAATACTAAAAATGTTGAAAAATATCAGAAAATCTTACAACATTTTAGAAGTTACATAAAATACGAAAATTGTAGAAATCTATGAAATATTCAAAATTTGTATACATAGAGTTTTCTCAAATATCTATGAAAATATTTAAAAAAATTGTATCTTCAATTTCTAGAGCATCGGATTCTAGAAAGTTGTATAGAAATATTTATTATTAGAAAATCCTTCAATTTGTATAAATACTGAAAAAATATGAAAAATGCTAGAAGTATCAGAAAAAAAACTCAACTAAACTTTAGATCCGCGATCCTTGAAAATCACAGAAATCAAATTTCATTGTAATAAATATGAAATACGTACATTATAAAAACTGTGTGACAATGGACTACGAATATTTCATAATTTCAACATCCCGAAATTTGAAATTATTATTATTTTCGAGTGAGTGACGTTAGGATGTCTCATATCGTAAATTTGCATAAAGAAATTAAAAATCATCTTCATTTTTTTTTATCGATTCTGAACTTTTTAAATTATCTATGAAAATACGTAGTTTTAATCAAGTTATTCAAACAATCAATTTTTTGAATTCAAAATTAAAATTTTCAAGCTGGCATTTTCCAATATTCAATCTTGTAATTTTACATATTTTACATTTAAAATTATTCAACTTTTAATTACCAAGTTTTTTTATCCAGTTTGTTGGAAATAATAGTTTTTTATAGCATAAAGTACGAAAATATTAGAGTTACCTATAAAGTTTTTTGAAAATTCACAGACAATTTTTTTTTTTAATTAAATTTATTATTTGCAAATTGTTTATTTTTGAATTCACGTTGAATTTTGAAGTTGAAAATATTTTTACATTTCAATTTGTATATTTTCTGATATTTTACTTTTAAATAATTATGCTAATTTTCCCTAAACTTCGGTAGTGGTTCGAACTTTATAACCCACTTCTGCTTGCGGCCTTGAACCTTTTCCTTTAATGCGAAGTTCGAGTGGTATCATTGCGAAGGCACTTTTCTAGTTTTTTTCAAGTCTTACCGTTAATATGGAAAAATCTGTAACCTACTTTTGCAGTAGGGCTCGTTTGTCTTCATATGCACATAAGAAAATGAGCCTTACGACAAATGACTGTTGCGACTTTCTTTTATTCACTTTATTTTAAAGTAGTTATGGATAGCTGCTGTTGAAATGGCTCTTGAGATACTATTTAACTTGAGAAAAAACTATTTTACGGTACTTTTATGAGTTGGACCTTCAAAGGCTTTTTTTGAATTGAAAAGTTAAGTTAAACATTTTCGAATATTATTCAGCACTTAATCGCATTTCCGACAGTTTTTTAACAATTCTTGCAATTTCAATAAGTTTCTGCAGTTTTAATTTAGAAAAATTTTGTTAGAGTTCGCTGGCTTATATATTTTTCGTTGTTCAGAGACTTTTTGTCAAAATTTCTGACAATTTTGTAAATTGAGACAGTTGAGACAGCTTCAAATATTTAAAAACATTTTCGATGTTCATTTTCATTAACTGTCGGATCTACTGTCAAAATTGTGCGAAGCTGAAAAACCTGTCATCATCTCTTCAAAAAATCAGAAGAATCGGAAATGTCGAATGAAAACAGTTTTGAAACTTCTTTTTTTTTTTTTGAAACACAACCATTAAGGTAAAAACTGTTAAAATTTTTAGAAACTGTCAGATGCAAAACTGTTCAAGACATTCATCACTCGTTTGAAGTAATTTCTTGTTAAGTACCAATGATACATATCAAGCAATTGACAAATCATGTTACACTGTAAAATTAATGAATCAAGAATTCACATGTGAACATTTACGAAAACATTCAATCTTTCAATTTGTGAACGAGTAGAAAACTTTTGTTCCATCAAACACTTAATTACGACGAATTCACTTGACTTTCAAATACTGTCTAATTAATGTTTGTGTACCCAAGCAATGAATGCTGAGTACACACTACACATTCATGTCGTCACGCCTTGGCTAAGTTCGTTAGTGAAATTAATAATCAGCATCAATTACACGAGATCGATAAGGAAATTTATTGAAATTTGACATGGATTTTTTTATTTCTACTGTCTGATAACGACGGATGATTTGAAAAAAAATTTTTTTTTGGTTGCATAGTTTTCAAGCTCTAGATCGTACATCTCGTTTTTATTCATACCTTATCAATCGAGAAACGATCTTAAAAGTAATTTGTGCATTAATGCAATTCTTACGAGGCAGCATCACTCTTCAATATTTTTAGACGCAGTACGATGTGAAAATCAATGTCAGCGTAATGATATTCACTCTATCATTTTCTTTCAATAAAATCTGAATTTCGCTTTCGCATAGCCATCAATCATCTACAAGGTATTCGCATAAAATCATACATTATAATAACGTCAAATTAGTCCGATACATCACTGGCTTCACATGACCATGAGGGATTCAGTTGTGATGATTTTCGCTAAATTTGATGTTTCGTTTATGTACCATATGGCTCACAGTACGTTCTTATAAATGGGCAATAATTTTCAGATTTTAAAATTAAATTACTTACGTAAAATTAGGTACTTTCGAGTTCCCATAATAGTATATAACATGACTAGTAGTGTAATGCTAATGGACGACATTACGGGAGGAGTTTTCAGATTTATGTTTTTTTTTTTTCGAATTTCTGAAAAAGTAATGGAAAAAAAATGAATTTTTTAAACTCTGTTTTAAACTATGTTTTAAACCTTTAGATTTCGTTGATAATTGTTGTTGTTTATCAAATATGCATAAACCCTTACATTGACGAGAAACTGTTGAAAAATCAAGGTTGTAGAAATTTCTGTCAGCAGGGTTTTAACAGTTTGAAACTTTAAAAACTGTCAAAATTGCATTAATTTCAAAAATTTGAAGATCCCTTTGGAGTATTTAAATGGCCAAAGTTTTTAAAACAATAGCAGTCAATGAAAAACTGTCTAAATAATCAAAAATAATTGAATTTATTAAGAATACTCAGGAATTTCAGATTTTAGAAATTATTATATAACTGTCGATATTGTCAACATCATGAGAAATATCAAAAATATAAAAACTATCAAAACTATTCCAAACTATTAAAATGTGATCATAAACATTGAAAACCTGTCGAATTTTTGAAAAAACCATTGGAATTGTTAAACAAATTGAATTAAATTATAATTGGTAAGGTATCATTTTTCCCAATCTGTTCTTTTTGTATCAGGTTGTCGGAAAAGTTCGTAGAGAAATCGATAGACATTTTATTGTTTTTATTTTCTTTATTAAAGTTTATTTTCAATTTACAATATA
>JAPYZL010123048.1:0-10838 GCA_030522825.1 Platygaster orseoliae
TTTATTGTTTAAATTTCAAACTTGAAAAAGTTTTTTAATTTTTCGAATTTCCAAAAATGGCAAAGGGAAAATCGTCTTAGAATTTCACAAACTATAAACTCCTGAAATATTGATTGTTGACCTTGGGACACCCTGTATATTAAATACAATAAATTTAATAAAAGTTTATTTAAATAACTTGTATGTACTAATTATAATTATATAGTCATATATTTATAATATATTAATAAAAATATATACTGAATAATCAGTTTTATTAAAAAAAATAATATAAAAGTTATTAAATATCGTTAAATTATAAATATTATAAGTATATATTATGTGTATATTTTATACATTTGCATATATTTATAGTTTTGATTATAATAATTTATTTGAATGAATTAAATAAAAATAAAAATTTAAATAAAATGATATAATAAATAATAAAGTAAATATAATATTTTTAATAAAAATTCATTTCAATAATTTATACTATTTATAATTATATAGTTATATATTTTTAATGTATAAATATATATTAAATAATCAATCTTATAACTGATAGAATTATAAAAACTATTGAATATCGTTAATTAATAAATATTACATGTTTATTTTAGATATTTGCATTTACTTATAGTTATGTTTATAATAAATTATTTTAAAAAATTCAATAAAAATATCCTAAATTTGAATAAAATAATATAATCAACAATATGACAAATTTTATATATTTATTCAAAATTCATATGAATAATTTATATAAATTATAATTATATATTTATATATTTATAATGTATAAGTATAAATATATATTAAATAATGAAAAGCAATAAAAATATAATAAATATTATTAAATGTCGTTAATCAATAAATATTATGAGTATATATTATATGTACATTTTATATATTGGCATATATTTAGAGTTATGATTAGAATGATTCATTTAAATAAATTTGATAAAAAGATTATAAATTTAAATGAAATAATAGAATATAATAAATAATTTTTATTATATGTAAATGTATATAATATGATAATAATTTATAAATAATATATAATAATAAATATATAATAAACTATAGAATTCCGGTAATCTTGAAGAATTTCTTGAACTTGATGTTTTTTTTTAATGACACAGTTATTGTCTCCTTCAGATTTGTCCATCCAAAGTCCGAAAACGTCTCAGAGCATTGTCCTAAAATTCTGATCCCATCCGGTGAAAAAGCGAGGTTGCAAAATGTAGGATGTAAATTGCATTTGGTGTCCTCGGCGATGGCAATAAAAAATTTGCTGTCCATTTATCCACCGAGAGTCACTATTTATGACGCGGTCACAAAATCGTTTCTTGCTCAAACCATGTTCGATGTTCAGAAGTTGTTCAACCAGAAAAAGGTGTGTTTTCGTAACTTGAAAATGCTTTTGTTTCTTTGGAAAATTTACATTAAATTTTCCAGCTTTTTGATTGTGAGTTTAAATGTGTTAATCTAGGAACTTGGGAAGATTTTTGGGGTGTTTAAGTATTTCAATCAAATTTCTAGGTTTTTATTTATTTTTATGTGATGCTACAAATGATAAACTTTTTGAGGTGTGAATTTGAAAAATATTACTCAGAAACTATAATACCAAAAGAATTTCGAAAATAGAATGTAAAATTGAGGTATATCAAAGAAAATCCACAATTTGTAGTGGTTTGGTACTTTTCAAACTTTTTGTTCCAGTAATTTGGTTCTGGATTTCAGGAAAAATAAAAAATGATAATTAATTTACAAGACTGATAATCTTTGGTAAATGAAAAACCCAATATTGAGTAGTGTGTTTCAGATTTTTCAAAAATACAAGAACAAATTGGAATCTTCTGCAATAAAAATGTGCTATTTTTAGTGGTTTCGAACTTTTCAATAAAAATTTTTAGGTTTATATATTTTTTTTCATGTGATATAAGAAATAATGAAATTTTTACGGATTTTTTTTTTGTGAATTTGAAAAATATTATCCAGAAATCATAATACCAAAAGAATTTCGAAAATAAGATAATAAATTGAGAAAAATCAATGACATTCCATAATTCGTGAAAATTGATTATTTTCGGCAATTTCAAACCCAATTTTTGAGTAATGTGTTTCATATTTTTCAAAAATATAAGAACAAATTGAAATATTTGCAGCGGTTCAGTAATTTGTTTTTGAATGAAGAAAAAACAAAAATAATAAATAATTCACGAGATTGTTAATTTAAGGTAATTTTTAACCTAATTTTTAAGTAGTGTGTTTCATATTTTTAAACAATACAAGAACAAATTGGAATATTTACAGCGATTCACTAATTTGTTTTTGAATTTAAGAAAAAACAAAAATTTATAATTAATCCACGAGATTAATAACTTTTAGTAATTTTGAACCCAAGTTTTGATAGTTTTTTGCAATAAAATTTGCTATTTTCAGTGATTTCCAACTTTTCTAACAATTTATGTTTTTTTTTGTGATATAACAAAATAATGATGAAATTTTCGAGTTTTTTTTTTGAATTTGAAAAATATTGCCCGGAAATCAAAATACTAAAAAAATTTCGAAAATAAGATACAAATTGAGAAAAGTCAACGACATTTCACAATTCGTGAAAATTGATAATTTTCAGCGATTTCGAACCCAATTTAGAGGAGTGTTTCATATTTTTAAAAAATACAACAACTTATTCAAATATTTGCAGCGATCAAGTAATTTGTTTCTGAATTTTAGAAAAAAAATTATTAATAATCCACGAGATTGATAATTTTTTGTAATTTTGAACCCAGTTTTTAAGTAGTGTTCCATATTTTATAAAAATACAAGAACAAATTAAAATATTTACAGCAATTCAGTAATTTGTTTCTGAATTTAAGAAAAAATAAAAATTAATAAATATCTAGTCTACGAGATCGATAATTTTTGGTATTTTTGAACCTAATATTTGAGTAGTGTGTTGAACATTTTTAAACAATACAAGAATAAATTGTAATCTTTTGTAGTAAAATTTGCTTTTTTCAGTGGTTTCGAACTTTTCAATAAAAATTTCAGTTTTTTTTTGTCATATAACAAATGATGAAATTTTGAAGAGTTATTTTTCTGGATTTGAAAAATATTACCTAGTAATCAATATACCAAAAGAATTTCGAAAAGAAGATACAAATAAATAAAAATCAACGACATTCCACAATTCGTGAAAATTGATAATTTTCGGCAATTTCGAACACAATTTTAGAGGAGTGTTTTATATTTTTTAAAAATACAAGATCAAATTGAAATATTTGCAGCGATTCAGTTATTTGTTTCTGAATTAAAAAAAAAAAAAAAATTAATAAATAATCCACGAGATTGATAATTTTTAGTAATTTTGAACCTAATTTTTGAGTAAAATGTGTTTCTGTTTTGTAAACAATACAAGAACAAATTGCTATTTTTTGCAGCAAAATCTGCAATTTTCAGTAGTTTCAACTTTTCAAAATTTCGTATATCAATTCAGTATGTCAAAAATATATCACGAAAATTCGAAAACAATAAAAAAAATAAAAACATTTAGTTGTTTCGTATTTTCGACCTTCAACTTTAAATAATTTGAAAAATAAAGTCTTAACATGATTTATAAAATTCAGTACTTCTATACATCGTAATTTAAAGACAGTAATTTAATTCTAAATTCCAAAAATAGAAGCAACAATCGATCAGTTAAAAACAAAATTGAAATTTATTAATGTGAAGTGAAATCGAAAGTTAATTAACTGCACAAACATCATTTAATTTTTATAAACTTTCGTGAAGTGTCCAAAAAGCGAAAATGAACATTTTCATAGTTTTCTACTTAAGAAACTTTTATAATTTTTATCAATTTCAGTTATAATTTTTTGTTCAGTCTATATAATATAACAAATTAACATTTTTTTATCATGTTAAAAAAATTCGATTATCATGGAGTCATTCTCAAAAAAATATATGGAAGTGTTCATAATTTTTCGTGTTAGTTATTTCTCGCCAACGAAATCTTGAATTTTTCATCGATATTGAACATTCGGATTTTTTTTTTAGTTCTGTTAAATCGAAGACATTGAATTTATCAAAATTTAGGAACTTGTAATGTTTTTTATCGCACAATTTTTTGATTTCAGCCTGAGTGTGAATACGAAGCATTTATGATTGATCAAAAACAAGCTCAAATTGGAACTTTAAATGCAAAAATGAGTTTAGAAGATAAAGGTCTATACTACAAAAACAATAAAAAATATCCTGGTGAGTTCAAAAAAGTTTTTCTTTTTGTTATTCATTTCAAAATACAAAATTTTCATTTTTAGGTGAAAATTTAGGTCCGCCAATTTTGGATGACAATCTAGCATTCAAAATTATCGATGAACTCGAAACATGGAAAGAAAAACAAATGGAAATTTTTAGGTTTGAGGTAAAAGCGAAAACCAATAGTTGTAAATATTTATTGCTGTTGTAAAATAGGAGTTTTTGAATCTGTAATTTGAAAAATTTGGAATATTTTATATTCTCTATTGAAATTACAACAAAATCAACCCAATAAAAAAATATTCGTTGTTTCAGGAATATTGAGTATTTTTAAAAAATTATTTTTTTAAATTTTATATTCGTCATAAATATTATAAATTCCTATATTTGAAATTTCCGTAAAAAAAGTTGCGTGAAATAAATTAATGTTAAAAAAATTGTTCCTTCTTGAAAAAATAACCGCCCGAAGTTTGCAATAAAAAATTTTTCATTATATTGAATTTCAAAATTCTAGTGATATGATGCATATTCAATGGCAAGAAAAAGTTATAAAATTTTACAGTAAAATTTTATGACTACACTATGCAAATGTTTAAAATATTTTAAAACGAAAACATGTAATTTTTAAAATTAAAAATATCAGTTCATAATTTTATTTCCTTTCCATACTCTTTCTAGCTCAAAAGGAAAGAAGAACTTCATCTGAATTTCCTTTGCGAAGAATTTCAAAAAAAGAAAGAAACCTTAGAATCACAACTCGCTGCAAGTATGGAAAAGTGCAAAATTCTAGCGAACGATTTAAACAGAGCAACTGACGATTTACGAATGCGGAGATTGAAAAGCATGGAAAAAGAAACGCGTCTTATCAAAGCTAAAGAAGACATGCAAAATCAATACGAGTCCAAATTGCAAGATTATCGTAACGCAGCCGAATCGATGAAAAAAGATTTGCTTTCAAAGGCAAGTAATAGTATATTATGTTGCAAGGGGCTAAAAGCAGTATTTTTTTACCTGCGAGTATTGAAACATTATTCGAGCAAAAAAAAAAAGACAGTCCCGTGTTGCATACGATATTTTTTTTCCTACATGCATGTTTGAGGGTGTTTCAGAGTAATAATACACGAAATATGTTGCGTATAAACCACTACAGAGGATATAATGAATGTTTTCTCGTTCATGTATATTGTTTTTATGTATATTATAAGTGTTTTGAGTGGAAACGCTGTTTACCCGAACGGGGGGTTTGGGAGGCGCAGCCCCCTCGACGGGGTCCAGGGGCAGAGCCCCTGTATAAGGTGAAATTTAGTTGAAATAAAAAAAAAATTTAATAATAACAATAAAATGAAATTTCATTAACAACAATATTATGAAGAATGAAAACGTCCAATTCTTTTTGCAAAATAAAAGGTAATAAAATAAACATTTAAAGTGACTAGTAAACTATATTTTAAAAAAGCAAGTTATGAAAAAATCAAAAATGAAATATTTAAATAATAAAAAGTCATAAATAAGTCGAAAAAGAAATAGTAAAAATAATAAATTATAAATTAAATTTTTATGAAAAAAATGATAGTAAATAAAAGAAATTTTCATCAACAATAAAATTATAAAAATGAAAAAATCCAATAATATTGGCAGAGTAAAAGTTAATAAAATAACTACTTAAAATGAATAGTAAACAATAATTTGAAAAAGTAAGTTATGAAAAAATCAAGAATGATATATTCAAATAATAAAAAGTAATAAATAAGTGAAAAAAGAAATAGTAAAAATAATAAATTATGAATTAAATTAAAATATTGAATTCTGAATGAAAGTTTTAAATTATAAATGAAAATAATAAATTATAAATAAAATTATAATGAAAAACTGATAATAAATGAAAAAAATTTCATTACAATAAATGAACTATGGCAATAAAGAACAATTATTATTAACAACAAAATCATAAATTGAAATTAAAAATTGAAATAATAAACTTGAAAGGAAATCGAATCGATTGCATGATAATAAATTGTAACTTGATAATTCATGTAAAGAAATAAGAATTCTCTAATCCTGAATTCTGAAATAACATATTCTTAAATTACGCCCTAGGGCGTAAAAGACTTCTTTTAGACCCGTTTTCAGGCGACAAAAAAACCCCGAAAACATGCATGTAGAGCAAAATAGATATTTATGCTACAAGGGAGAAAAAGGATGATTCCAACGAGTGCAAGGTTTGGGCACGAGGGAAGTGAGTGCGCAATTGCACGAGTTGCAATCATCCTTTTTGTCTCGTGTAGCATATAATATTTTTTTCCCATGCATGCGTAGAAATGGCCACTTTATTTGCATGAAACGCGGGAACAAAATCCCCTTTCTGGGGCACTCGCAAATAAGTGGGTGAAATCACGAATACCCCATAAAGGAGATTTCGTTCCTGCGTTCCATCCAAACGAAGTGGACACTTATACTCATGCATAGAAAAAATTATTGTATGCTACACGAGATAAAAAGGATGATTTCTACTCGTGCACTTGCGCGCTTGCTTCGCTCGTGCCCAAACTTTGCACTCGTTGGAATCATCCTTTTTGTCTCGTGTAGCATACAATCATTTTTTCCATGCATGTGTAAAAGTGGCCACTTGGTTTTTATGGAACGCAGGAACGGAATCCTCTTTTTGGAGTACTTGGAAATCAGCGGGAGTTATTCATAAAACCCTAGGGAAATATTCATAAATCCCAGATCACAGGTAAGAAAGTTGCCCGATCCGTGATTTATGAATGTTTCCCAGGGTTTTTGTTGATATATCCCGCTGATTTCCGAGTACCCCAAAAAGGGGCTTTTGTTCCCGCATTCCATATAAATAAAGTGGCCTTTTTTATGGATGCATGGGAAAAACTAATTTTCATAGCTTGTAAAATTGTTCAGTGTATAATTTTTCTTGTATTTTCTGTATAGTCGATTTTCTTGGAAGATCGAGAAAAATCCTTGGCGCTTCAAGTCGATATGTTGAGAGCAGAAAACGAATTGTTGCGATGCAGCGTGAAACAACAGGCTGAAAAATTGCAGCAATTTGATGAAGGTTCCGCTAAAGAGGAAATCAAGTCTATGGGCCGGGAAATTGAGGATTTGACGGGAAAATTGGAAAGCGCGAGAAGGAAAAAAACGTTTTTCCAGGAAAAATGGTCCGAGTGTATAAAAGAAATGCAGAGCATGAAAAATGAGCAACAGCAAGCTATAGAATTGCAAATCAAAAATAGCAGAGAGGAATTGCAAAATTTGGAGTAAGTTTATTCTTTTTACACTCATAAAATAAATTCAAATTATTTCAAATGTTTGAAAACATTTTTTCAGTCTGGAAGAAATTTTGTTTGCTGGTTCCGAAGCTTTGGGCAACGATAAAATTTTGTTAAGCCAAATCCAAAGGGAAGTTGAAACCATGGGACCGATTTCCGGGCAAAACTCGGAGCGAAAAATGTACTCAACTCGAAGTTTAAGGCAAGAGAATTTTCTTACACCGGAAATTGAAGAGAGATTGAAAACTTTGGTAAACGAACGCGATTTACTTTTGAAGACCACGAGTTACACAAACAACGATGAAATTATAATGCGATTAAATGATGAAATCAAGTTACTAACGAACCAATGATAAATTATAAAGTCTAAAATAAATTATACAAGAATTATTTTTGTACGCGTGGATGAAGTTTTTTTCGAAATTAAAGATGAAAAAATAAAAAATTTATAAGATGTTCAAAATTTATGTTGATTTCATTTTCCCAGAAATTTTAAAACAAACCAGAAATTTATGGGAATTATAATTCAAGAGCAACGAATTCAAGAAATCTATGTAGCAATCTAAAAGTAAATCAGGAATTAGTGAAAAATATGAAAACTTAAAATCGTTGTAAATTTTAATAATTGAGCATCGAGTTTTGGAAACACGTATTATTAGAAAAATATAGAGTGAATCATAGAAATAAAAGTAATCTATAAAAGTGCTGCACAATTGTTTGAAAAACATAAAATATGGAAATTTAAAATCTACGATGATCTCATTTTTTAACATCTTCAAAGGTACTGGAAATCTATTGAAATTAAGATTCTAGAGCATCGAAATCTAGAAATCCATAAAACAGACAGAAGTTCACATATACAATACAAAATTAAAAAAGTAAAGTTGTACTGTTTATAAAAAAAAATATATAAATATAAAATATATGTGGATGTATAGACTTATTATTATGATTATGATTATGATTGTTATTATTATTATTATACAATAATTTTATTATCATAGATATATTATACCATACTACAAAATACATTATATAAATGAATATAAATATACATAAAAATATATAAAAACGAATGCAATATAAAATTAACATAGACAGAAATTTATAAAAATACCAAAAAATGTTTCCTATCATAAATGAACTCTAAATATAAAAAATACTAATAGTATTAGAATTATATAAATAATAAATATTCATAATTAATAATACTGATTATTAATAATTAAAGAACTGTTTTTTGCAAAATCTGAACAAATACGTGCTAATTATAAAACTTGAATTTCCAGACCATTGAATTTTACAAAAACGTACATAAAAATCTATAAAAATCCTAGAAATCTTTAAGTATACTATAAAACGCTACGAAATCTTAACAAAACTTTTAAAAGCACGAAAATATGAAAAATCTATAAGGTATTTCAAATTGACGTAGATCTTATTTTCCCAGGCATCTTGAAAAATAATGGAAATTTATTGAAATTAAAAAACTAGAACATCGAATTTTAGAAATAAGTAGATTAAATCATAGAAATACAATAAATATATAAAAATACCCCCCAAAAAACTACAAAATATCGAAATTTAAAAAATTCCTGAAATACTTGAAAAATCTATTTATCTTGGAATTTCATTATTTTTAATCTATGACGATCTGGTTTCAGTAGTAATGTTTTTCGTTTCACGAATTTCGGAGTTTCAAAGTTATATGAATTTTTGAGTCCAGAGTCGAACCTTTTTCATATACGTATTCAATATAATGAAACTCGATTTCGTTTTTTTCTAACACTTTTAGTATTTTCCATATTTCCTCATTATTTATACAGCTTGAATAGTTTTTCGATATTATAAATTTTTATACAGCTTTCTGAAATTCGATGCTCAAGGAACCAAAGTGTTCTCGAAGTATATTTTTTATATTTAGAATCAATAATCTCAGTTGAGATTACAAGAATTAATAAAAAAAAACAAAACAAAACAAAACTCGAGAAAGAATTGTCAAACTTAACTGAGAGTATATATGAAAAACTGAAATTCAAAAATTTTCTTACTTTACGTTACGTCACATTTTTCACATAACGTTATAATAATGGTCAACAGTGCAACTTCCCATGAAATTATTTCAACTCGGCACATTAACATACAATAAACTTTCATAACACAAAAACATTCTGCTGATTGTCTTCCAAACTTTTTTTATTGTATAGCAACAAAAAACACAGTGATCTCACATTAAAAGAAATTAACATAAAGGTTCATGTTTATAAACAAGTTTATTATTCTTCGCAAAACATGGATTTAGATTATCATTAAAATTTGTTAATTTGGTCGACTTGAATCGTTTTTGTTTTCTAATTGTAAGATATAACATAGTATTTTAGAGGAAAAAGCTTTGTTAACAATGACACAGTCATAATACATCTCAAAATTAACAATCCATTTTTTAATAATTGTCAATTGTCTGTCCTTTACTTCTTTATCTCCGACCAAAGCAAACCCGAACATGTTGTTGATATGATTGACATTCTTATAAAGAAATTGTCGTGTGTAATTACTGCGTTTGCATTGATCAACGTTAATTTTTTCGTAAGTCAATCCCACTACAACCCACGAAGCTGAAGGGATATGTCTTGCGCTTTCAACAAAGAAACTTTCCTCAATATCCAACATATACTTCCATCCAGGGGGTGCACTTCTCTCAGTTTGAACACTGAAGAAGTAACTGTTTCCGATTTTCATTCCAATAATAGGTCTACTAAGCAGGGGAGACTTTCTGTAAACGAAGACTTCATCTGCTCTGTATACAGAAGCTATGGCCATTGGAACTCGAACATTGTGCCCAATGTGGCAGATCACATAGTAGACATAGTAGAGTTTATTTCGTAATTTCCATTCATACTCTCGTACATTACTACTTTGACGGATCCAAGGTGATGGATTTGCATCGGATTCAGTTCTTGGTAATTCGGTCAAGAATGGGCTGATATTAGTTTCGTACACTGCCGAAGCCTGAGGAACGTAGTCAACATTCTTTAGTTGGCCTGTTTCTATATCAATGAATGTACGTTTCGTAGAAATCATGTTATATGGAATTCTTTCTGGACAGTCTTGAAGTGCTACAATTTCGACATATCCATGACCATTATGATAGTCGTTGCCTGTATTTAAAAAAGTTTCCAAATGCTGCCACTTTCGGTCGGCGGGTACATGGAAAATGGGCGGAACGTCCATGTTCCATGAAACAGAAGTGTATTCGTATGCTTTTTGATGAGGCGGTGGTACTGTGGAAAGATATAAAATTTACGGACTCAA